>VSMD01043677.1:0-32408 GCA_008750895.1 Mirza zaza
CCAAGTGTAACAAAGCTTCCCCACCCGTAAATGATGCTCAACCCCACCGGTAATTGTTGCAAATTCCCAAAACTGACCTCGACCAGTACATAATTACACAAGAATAGAGCCTAAAGAATTTCCCCACCCCTTGACCCCCATGACTTTCTGGCCACCTGCGTGTGGTTTTTGCATTTGAATACCTGGCCACCTGCGTGTGGTTTTTGCATTTGAATTCCTGGCCACCTGCGTGTGGTTTTGCCTATAAGAGTCCCAAGTTTCAAAGCTTCGGGGCGGCAGCTCCCTAGTGTGGTGACGCTGCACGCCCCTGCGCTGCGCTGGAATAAACCCTCCTCTTGCTTTTACATCAAGTTCTGGTCTCCGTGTCTTTGTGAGTGGTCGCCAAGGTCCAACAGTAATAATCCCTTAACAGTTTCATTTATTGATAGTGGCTGTAAATTCATATTTCAGAAAATCTTCTTAGTCATTTCAGCTATGTTTGACCATCTTCTAGCCAGGTTTGATTTTTACCTCCTCATGTGAGTGACAGAGAGCTAATTCTCAGTGTTGGGGAAGTACCAGCTCTGCCTTTCCTCGCTGCTCTCTTGTGCTCATATGTGTTGTTTGCAGTAATCATTTTGAGCCACTTACCCATTTGTTGGGACTACTTCGGTCAAATCAAGATAACATCCTCACGGGATACACTTAACCTGCTACCCATCACAGTGACTGTGAAAGCGACCCGAGGAGCGAGGCTGTCTGTCAACCCTCCGTGCTATGGATTCTCTGCTCCTTCCCTGGGACACCTCGAGTAGGTTAGGGACATGAGAGCTATTTGCTTCCCATATGCCAGAGGATCATCACGTGTGCCCTCGCTTCATTTGGAGGTCACTTTATACAGGGATCTCTATTTTGTTTTCTGCAAGCTCTGAGGCTGAGAAAGTTTTTCCTTCTATTGGTTAAAACCAAGTTGCCTGATAGACAGGCAGCCGGCTCCCTTTCTGAAGTGACCGCTGTGGGCCATGGGTCTTTCTGGCTTAGCCGACTTCCCCAAACAGCTCCTGTGCTCCAGCCCCGGGTGTCAGCCTGTTGCCTGCAGCCTTCTCCGCTCCTCAGAGTCTTTTTCTACTGGATACACTTGCCTTGCAGCATCTCTGCTCTACCCTCTGCCAGTCAGTCCTGATGCTATTCCAGAATAGCATTCCAGTCCACTGCTATTCCAGAATGTCAAGGAAAAAAAAAGAGAGAGAGAATGTAAACTGTTTACTAGATTGTAAACATAATTCTTGTTTTCATGCAGAAAATCTGAAACATAGTGAAAAACATAGCAAAAATTAAACTTTGAAATCATCCGTATGGATCTGCCATCCCAGATCACAGTTGTTGAAGCCAACCTCAGAAACAAAACACTGAAACGTTTTGATGTATGCCCTTCCAGATTTTTTCTATGCATATAAACACACATACATCTAAAATTCATTCTAGTTTTTTTTTAAAAAAAAACCATTAGGCATTTCAAATGTAGCAAACACATCTATCTGACATTGGATAAAACCAGAGACTGAAAGTGGCCTGGTTATACCAAAAGCTGAAATTACAAGGCAATGTGAAATTTTTCTAACTTAGACATTCCTCTCTTCTGCAGAGCAGTTTTGAGTGTTTGGGTCTGTGTGCGCATGTGCTAAGGCAAAATGGAGCCATCCTTGCTCTGAAAAGACTATGGTAGGTCATATAATCCAAAACTCCTGACAGGCACTCAGCTTCTTTTTATACTTTCAATCTGGGAAGCTCAAAGCTTCCCAAGGCACTCTGTTGTATCCTTCCCACCTCCACGTCCTAATTATTAGGAAGTTTGCACTGAAAACAAAAGATGTTGGTACATCTGAGGTCCAGCAAAGACAGTGAGGAGCAGGGAAAGCTAAAAAGAGAAAGTAGACTTAGGAATGCGCAGTGAAGGGGAATAAAAGATGATTTTTACAAGCAAGGTTGAAAACCCTGGAGGGTCTAGGTACTGAGGGAAGGGAGGAATGAAGTGTCAGGAAGAGCCTGTGCCACTGGGTTTCCAGTAAATTGCAAGATAATAAATGGAATTTCAGTGAGTGGGCTGCCAAGTTTTATCATTGTTTATTCCTTTGTATTTTTGGGATATTGCCTGAATGTTTTCCTGATCACAGCAGGCATGGCCCAGAAACTCTCCTTTATAGGTCATTACAGCTTCGGTAACATGACAGGGAATTTTTTTTGAAATGCAGGTAGTTCAAGGAGGAAAAAAAGCAAGCTTGAGTTTCATTGATTCAAAGAAGAATAGGCTTGGATAATGATATCACTTATTTAGTATAAATCCAGACTAATAATCCTGTCTAGGCTGAGGCTTAGCTGGGAAAAAGGACTTGAAATTGGAGAACTTTCAGGGAACGTGGAGGCCCTTCCTTTCAATGCTGTCAGTTTACTTCTGTGACCAATATGGACTCAGCATGTTTCCCTCAAGAGTACGGACCAGGCGTGTACCATGGCTGTTCTGTTTGTGTCAGTAGAGTACAAAATCTCAAACTTGGGAATGAGTGATCTCAGCAAAGAAAAAAACTAGGAAGGAAAGATTGACCAGTTTGCTTGGTTAATGTGAAAATTTCTGTGTAGGAAAAACAACACAATAAAAATAGAAATAAAAAAGACAAGCAAAGGAAATAGCATTTGCAAAATGTATGACAAATGAATAGTGTCCATAATATGTTATAAAACCTCTAAAAATTGATTTGAAATGAACAAGCCAATAGAAATGTAGGCTCCTCCATAGAAACTGGGAGATGGGTGCTATCTTGCTTGATTGCATTCCAAAGACATGGCTCCCAGGTCCTTGAGAAAGTCATTCCTGGGCCCAAAGCTGGCAAGAGGCTTATTTAGCTTCTGAAAAGGTTAACATTGGTCCAGGAGGTGGCTCATGCCTGTAAACCTAGCGCTCTGGAAGGCAGAGGTGGGAGGATCACTTGAGCTCAGGAGTTCAAAACGAGCCTGAGCAAGAACAAGATCCCATTTCTACAAAAAGTAGAAAAATTAGCTAGGCATGTTGGTGCATGCCTAGCTGTCCCAGCTACTTTGGAGACTGAGGCAGGAGGATCACTTGAGCCCAGGAGTTTGAGGTTGCAATGAGCTATGATGATGCCACTGCACTCTACCTGGGGCAGCAGAGTGAGACTCTGTCCAAAAATAAAAAAATACGTTTAAATAAAAAGGTTAACATACATCTCGGAGTGGGTGAGAAAGAAAGTAGTAACCCCATTACCAAGTGAGTTTGCTGTGAACTCTGTGTGGCCAATGGTGTTCTCAAGTCCTCTTACTTGAGAACTAGTTATTGTCTATCTTGAGAACATACATAGACTGGGTTGTATCTGCTTGACTAGTTAGAGGGTGAGACTTCCTTCTTCTTCCCAATCTCTTCAGCAGATTGCCTGTGATGTGCATTACATTCTGGTTTCATGTTTAGTCAACAATAAAACCGTTTCCTTTCTGGTCCACTTTTCAGGAGAGGTTTTCTGGGTTGGCAGGAAGTTTCATTTTTAGTCGTATTTCATCAACACAAGTTATTCCCTGAAAATGAGAAGTGCTCCAATTTCCTGGTCCCCATATTTTCTCCATGTAGGAGAATCTTCAGGGAAGCCAAATAATCTCTAGAAGATTCCTTGGTGAGTGTTATGGGCTGTCTTGTGTTCCCCTTAAAAAGATATGTTGGAGTGCGAGGCCCGATACATCAGATTGTGATCTTGTTTTGAGATGGGTTCTTTACAGAGGTAATCAAATTAAGTGAGGTCATTATTATGGGTCCTAATCCAATATGACGGATGTTCTTATAAAAAGGGGAAATTTGGACCCAGAGTCAGGCACACACAGAAGGAAGACGACGTGAGAGGCACAGAGTAGGCAGCCGTCTGCAAGACAGGGAGATAGGCCTGGAACAGGTCCTTCCTTCACAGCCCTCGGAAGGAACCAACCCTGGTGACACGTTGATTTGGGACTTTCAGCTTCCAGAATTGTGTGACATAAATTTCTGCTGTTTATGCCACTCAGTAGTATTTGTGTGTGTGTGTGTGGTACTTTGTTACGGCAGCCCTAGCAAATTAATACAGTGAGTATGAAGGCAGAGCAAGGAGATACTATGGCATAAATTAAATCTAAAATGGCACTGACTAGCTGAGGCCTTTCCTTCCCTGATAGGAATCCCTTTACCCTGAGAACAAGATAGATGTCTATCGCCATCCACCACCTAACCTTCATTCCCACCCCTAAAGTGCTGGCGACACCGTGGCCCATCTTGGCTTTATGATTTCTTTTTCTAGCTCCTTGCAGAGCACTCCCAGGTCACTGCTGAATTCATGCAGACTGAATCTTATTAAAAGTTCAGTGCAAGGCCATAACTATCAAAATAAATAGCACATTGACAAAGGATTCAGATATGTGCTTAGGGATGGCAAGAAATTTTATTCTAAGGTCTCTCTGTCCTCAACCAACATAGCTTAGTTTGAGGATCTTCAAATAAGTTAAAAATTTATAAAAAAAATAAATACGTAAATAAATAAATATGTAATACATTTGAATGTGTTTGGGAGCACACTGCTAAATTTAGATTGACGTGTTTTGTCAATGAAATTGAGTCACAGTGTTTTGGAACCTGCAGCATTCGAGGGCAGGGCCAGGACTCCGGCCACCCCATGCTGTCACCCCGAGAGGGGAGCAGCCCCACGGACCCATTTGAGCAGAGAGTGAGCCTCCTCGTCCCTCCAGGAAGGTGCAGTCCTGCATGTGGGCCGGGCCTGGGCATGAGCTGTGGGCTAGATTCCGGCTCCCCTTGTTCCCCCACTCTCGGGATGTGTGTGTGCCACGCACAACCATACAGCCCCGGCCCAGGACACATAGACCGCAAGCCACTGCTATCTGTAGCACAAGACTACACGTTGTTCCACTTTTGCAGCAAATCCTGCTTGCGATACTAGAATCATAGGAGGGGAGGGTCTCAAAATAGGTCAGCTTTGACTTCAAGGTTGTTCCACACTGGCCAGGCAGTTTTTTAAGCCAGGCTGTCCCTTTGTACTCTGTAGGCCGTCCGGGTATTTGAGGAGATTCCCTAGAACTAGCCTCTCCCTTTTTCTTCTTGGTCCTGTTCTCCTTTTACTTTGATCTCATTCCTCTTCAACTCCCAGCTCTTCAACTCCCAGCTCTCCATTGTGTGTTCCCTTGCTTCTATCACCGCTGGCTCCTCTAAACTTGATGTAGGCTCACACACTCCCTAATTTGGGGCCTGAGGCTTTCTTCTGGGTACTAGGCTTGGCATACGAGCTGGGGCAGGAACTTTCCAGCCCTAGCCTCAGTCTACGCAATCCAAACCCAGCTCTGGGACACTCAGCCAGAGGACAGCCCAGTCCCTGCCGGCCTCCTCTTGTCCCCTCTGCTCTCCAGGGTGGGAGACAGATGCACATGATGTCTGGGAGGACGTGCAGTGGCGTAGAACTCCTAGGAACTCTGCCCAGTGGCAGGGCATGCTGGCAATGTGCCCACTCTGTGAAGGTGGTGCAGTCCTGAGTGTTAAACAGTAGACAAAGAGGGGCTCTTCTATTTTTAAGCCTCCCTCTGTTAGCTTTGGCAATATCGCTACTGTGTTTTTTGTTTTGGATTTTTTTTCTTTTTTTTGAGGCTAGCTCTTGCTCTGTCACCCAGGCTGGAGAGAAATGGCACTAACATAGTTCAGTGTGACCTCAAACTCCTGGGCTCAAGCTCAAGTGATAGCATCAGGATCCAAAGTCATAACAGTGATATCCTTTGAATATCGGAAGGCTTTTCACATGTACATACAAAAACACACACATATATTTATTTTTCACTTAATCCTCATAATTTCTCTGGGAGGAAGGTATTTTTCTTCCAATTGCAAATGAGCAAATGGAAGGGGAAGGGAATTTATAGCTCCAAACCAACCTGAGTTTGCTGGTTTAGTGAGTCATTGTTTTGAACTAAAATGCTGGTCTAAGACCTCTGACAAAAACAAAAGCAAAAAGCAAAAAAATAATCCCTCAAAACCACACACATCACTGGCAGCATTTCATTTTAGCGGAAGATGTGTGTCAGGTTTTACCTTCTGAATGACAAAACTGACCTTTATGGAAGAGATATTTCAGGTTAATCAGGAAGATACATTGTCCAAAGTCAATTTCAATTGTTTTTTCTAAATTATTATTATTTATTAAATGTCCAGTTCATTCTGGACAGAGGACCAAACGAAGAGCACATTTTCTCATATGATATCTGTTGCTTTGGTGAACCAGCCACATGAACAGTGCTGGGGAGCCTGTGTTGTGCGGTAGCTTATATTTGCCTAAATAAACACCGCCCAGGCAACACGTCAGTTGAGTGGAGCAGAGACTTTCATTTGTCTGCCTCAAATCCATTTCCTCTTTTCTTTCTTAGTAATGGAACACTTACTATCCTGGTACTTGATATTCTTAATATTCTGGCTATTCCAGAATAAAGGCTACCATTTCCAGCTACCCTTGAAGCCAGGTGTATTCATGGGACTAAGTTCTGGCCAATGAAATACAAATGGAGGTGTTATGGGCAGATCCAACGAGTATCAGGGTGGGGATGAACATGTTTGCCCTTCTGGCTCCTCCTCCTGCACCTGGCCAGAGTATGGATGGGGCAGCCATGTTGGATGGCAAGAAGGCAACATAAAAAGAGCCTGGGCCCTTGACGATCACAGGCTGGCCACATCAGCTATGGATACCATTGTCTGAGTATCTTCTACATGAGTAAAAATTAAATTTCTATCTTCCTGAAATCTCTGTTATTTGGAGACTCTTGTTTTGTTTACATCCAAACCTATTCCTAATGAATAATACATCTTAGAAATACATTTGAATTGTGCTTCTATTGGGGAATAGAATTCTTTACGCAATATCTCCTTTTAACATATTTATTTAAGGCTGCCTGACTTATGAACTAATGTTGTGAGTGGCTTATCCTATTAGGCTTTAAGTTCCCAGAGGAATCACATTTATTTCTTCACACTTACTGAGTACCTACTCTGAGAGTGTCTCCCTGCTCGGTGAAAGAGGTTAAATGAGAGAAAAGCCTTGCTTTAGAGGCACCTACAGTCTACTTGTGGAAGCAGATGTGTAAAAATTCAATTGTGAACTATAGTATATACTATAATAGAGGTGTAAAAGTGATATTGACACAGATAAGAGAGTAATTAATTCTGCATGGAAAAGTCTAAAAAGTTTCATGGAAGTAGACCCATTTCTCCTGAATCTGGAAGGATAAGTAGGATTTCTAGAGGGGACCAAAGCAAAGTCACAAAATGAAGAGCCCAGCAAATAATACTGTGTGATTAGAATGAATACAGGATACAAGTCTGGAAAGGGGCCAGGAGTCACGTCCCATCATCACTGATGCCTCGCTAAGGAAATGTGAGCCATGGAAGTCTTGAGTCAGTGGAGTAGCACCTCCAAGCATGTGTGTTAAAATAGTGATGCAGACAGGGTCGCAGCTCTTGAATCAGGGCTGGGAAAGTGTCTTATTCATTTGTGTTTCTCGGGGCATCTTTAGCATCATCAAACCTTTACTCATCCAAAGTAGAAGATGTTTTTCTTTTCTTTTTTGAGACGGAGCCTCACTCTGTTGCCCGGGCTAGAGTGTCATGGCATCAGCCTCGCTCACAGCAACCTCAAACTCCTGAGCTCAAGCAATCCTTCTGCCTCAGCCTCCCAAGTAGCTGGGACAATAGGCATATGCCACCATGCTCAGCTAATTTTTTTTCTATATATTTGTAGTTTTCCAGCTAATTTCTTTCTATTTTTAGTAGAGACGGGGTCTCGCTCTTGCTCAGTCTGGTCTCGAACTCCTGACCTCAAGCGATCCTCCCACCTCGGCCTCCCAGAGTGCTAGATCACAGACGTGAGCCACCACACCTGGCCCAAAGTAGAAGTTCTTAGATGTTTATGAAAATGAATGTCAGTATTGGATTTTTAAACATATGACGTATTTGTGAAGTTTTCCAGGGCTGCTATAACAAAACACCACAGACCAGGTGGCTTAAATGACAGAAATTTATTTCTCACAGTTTGGAGGCTGAGAAGTCTGAGATCAAGGTGTTGGGAAGGTAGGTTTCAAGCTGGGTCCTCTTCTTTTGGCTTGTGGGCAGCGGCCATCTAGCTGTGTGCTGACATGACCTCCTCTTTATGTGGGTTAGGAGGTAGGTTACTTCCTCTTATAAGGACAACAGTCTTATCAGACTAGGCCACACCCTTATGATTTCATTTCACTATAATTACCTCATCAAAGGCCCTATCTCCAAATACACTCACATTGGGGGTTAGGGCTTCAACATATGAATTTGGAGGCACAACCAGTCCATAATTGTATCATTCTGCATAATCTAAAAACAGTTCAAATTAGCACAGGCCCTCTCAGAGATTACATTTTAAAATGGAAGATACTTATATAAGCAACAAACACATGGATATAAAAGGTCAAACAACTCCAGACTGATTAGACTATTACAGGCAATAGAAGTTAGTTCTCCCAGCTAGGACTGGGGTGAGTTGCCTAGATCTTCATTCCCATTTAAAAGGGCGCTCGCTCTAGGCCATGCGAATACTCTCAGGGCTAGCATTTGCACCACCTGAGAGCCACACCTCTTTAAATGTTATGCCCTACCTGCTTCGCCCTTCCTAGTCCTGGCCCTGTTTCCAAATCTCCACCAAAAAACAATTTTGAAACTGTCTCAGTGTGAGTGCCTGCAGAAGCAGACACTGAGAGATTTGAGTCCACGTGGTTTATTTGGGAGATGCAGGGACCACTGGCAAGGGAGTGGGAAATTCACGGAGAAAGAAAGGCAGCCAACAGTGCGTGAGTTATTAAAGCAGCTACCTCCATGAGTGGCTCACTAGATCCTAACCTATGGGGAACCCATGGAGCTGAACACACTCCCTGGAATCAGAGCACCTGAGGGAGAAGGGAGCTGGGGTATTTATACCCCACGTCTCATGAGAGCCACTCTGGTGGCTGTGGCACTTCGGGACCCTTTCCTCAGGTACGGAGATGCAGATACTGAAATTTAGGCTCCAAGGGATACGGAGGGGCATGGGGTGGAGGCATTAACACTGGCTGCTACAGAAATGGAACTCGGATACTATCAGAATATCTGAGAATACCCCTTCTCCAAAGCCTGGGCTCTCGGCCTGACCTACATCTGGGTGTTGGGTTGGCCCCAAGAGCAGGACTTCAGTTGCCCTTGGCTGTTGAGCCTGGAGCTAAAGAGGATGATCCAAAGATGCTGCACTGAGGATAAGTTAAATGAAAGCCAGGAGGAAGAAGAATCTAGGGGCAATGTCAACAGGGTTGAGGCTGGGAAGTCCCAGAGAAGAGAAGGGTTGAAGCAGACAGGACGGGAAACGAAGCCTGGAGCAAGTCCTGTACCAAAAGAGGGGAAGTACAGCCACAGTGGCTTTGAAAGACTCTCGCATGGCCCTGGGCAGGGGCAGGGAGGGAGCAGAATGAGGACAAGGAACAAACACATGTCTGTGTGGGCAGAAAGGAACACAGGGAGTTCTGAGACCATGCAGTTTTAGCGCCCAGAGGATCTGAAAAATTGTATTCCTGAATTTCTTAAGTAACTGAAGCACCAACTTCTGCTTGGGCTCACAAACGAGGGAGCTCACTGTGCCCTCCAATCCCCCTCCTCGGGCCTCTCCTCTTGTCCCCAGCAGGGAGATCATAGAAGGCCTGTCATGGGGAACATGGTTCTCTTCTCTCTCCCTCTCTACTCTGCCAAAGTCCACGAAGGAGCCCTCTGGGATCACTCTGCCCACTTTCTTACCTCCCTTTCACTCTTTGCCTCTACAACTCATTAATTCATTTACATTCATGCAAAACAACTTTGTTTTTTCTATATGCCAGGCTTGTGCTAGGTGCTGTGGATACAAAGAGAGGGCGTGTTCCTATACCCTTATGATGCACGTGGCCTGGGGGAAAGAAGCTCGAGTTGTGTAGCACAGTGGTTAAGAGCCCAGGTTTAGGAGTCCTACTGCCTGGTTTTGAATCCTGGCTCTACTACTTACTAACTGTGGCCTTGGGCAGGTTACTTTACCTCTCCCAGCTGCAATCTTCTCCTCAGCATCATGGAGTTCTGCTCACATACTCACCACCAAACGTCCGTATAAGGAGTACAGGAAGGTAAAGCACTTGGCACAGAGCCTGGCAGCTGGTGAATAGTCCATGACGGTGAGCAGTCAGTGTTGTACCACAATGCAGTGGGACCAGAGCCAAATATGGGGGTGCAAAAGGATGCTTTGGAACAGACGGGCACAGTACTTAACCTGGGCCAGGGCAGGAAGTGATTTCAGGGAAGGTTTTCTAGGACAGAAGAATGGCCTAAACTGAGTCTTGCAGATTCAGGTTTGGATCCCAAGGACCTACCATGTAATAGGGACTCAAGTTATAAGTGTTGAAGTGCTGGGCACAGAAGAAACCTGCACGGAAGGATGGAGACAAAGAAAGCGGGAGCAATGGCATAGACCCCACTCATTACAGCTCCTGCTCCTCTTTAACTGTCCTGTTCAATGAACACAGTGATTCTCTTTCCCAGCAACTTTGTGCCCTATATTTCAGTAACAGCCAGTCGTCACTCTGGAATTGCTTTTGTAAGATAAGACTTTTCTTTTATTTTTGTCAAGTTTCATCAAGTTTCTATCTGGGCTTGGAAAGCCTTGGCTGATTTCAGAGAATGTTGTCTTCTCTCTTTCATTTGGTACCAGAGAAATTTCAGGAACTTATTCTGGTGCTTTTGGGATATTCATTCATAGCATTGTCTAATGTCAAGTTAACATTTTAGGGATGATAGAAATTTCTGAAAAATGTTCTTTGATCTTTTGAATTATAATTAAGTGCATGATCAGGATTTTAAATATTCAAGCTCTAGCACTTGTACCAGAGTGTGGAAAGACTTCATCGAGGAGTTATGCTTTTTAACGGAAGTTGGCAAAATAGGATGTTGAGATTAAAGAGCAGGCAAATGTATTTTGGCAGCTGATGATCTTAGGCCTGGTGAGTTTCTCATCATAACTCCCATTAAGCAAGAGGAGAAAGAGCCTGAGAGTAGGGCCTTTAGAATGAAACCACAGCAGGAGCAGCAAAGGTTGGTTTAATTATGTTAAAAGCAACACCAAGACTGGAGAAATGCTTTTAACGTTCCTACCGCATAAAAATAGTCAGTCTTGATATTTTGCTGCTAAGCAGTTGGGGAAATGAGTGTTTCTATTATGGCTAAAAGCCTGCAGATTTCTCTTATGACTCATCTCATGTCAGAATTCTAAAAGTTTGGCATGCGGAAGGGCGTGGAAGCCTCATATCCTCATTTCCAGTTAACCCCTGTTGATATAAAGTCAGGCTGCTCCTCAGGCTGAGTTTTGTGTGACGCTTCACTTCAGAGCATATTTTCTAGGCTGCTTTTATATTTGGGATAAAGAATGATTTTTCACCTCTAAATTAAAAAAAATAAATAAATGTAACGTTTTCTGTAAACGCCAGCAGCAACCACAGTGCACATACCCTTTACTGCTCTCCACACTCTGAACTGATACAAATATCAGAACTTGGGAAGTAATTAATATTTCTGAGATTCCTTTTCCTCATCTGTAAAACAGGAATAATATTATATCTGCCTGGCTGGTTTATTGCAGAAGTTCAATGAGTGAATACATGTAAAAAGCTTAGCATAATGTCTGACATACGGTCATACCTCAATAAACAGTAGCTGTTGTTTGTAGATGTTGATGTGGTTAGTATTATTAACAATGTAACAGGAAGAACATTGGCCTGGAAATCAGAAAAGCTCAGTTTTACGAAAGTAACTACATAACCTATTGCTTAACCTATTTTGCTTACTTAATCTATTTTGAGCCATAAGTTTCTCATCTTAAAAGGAGGAGTTTGGCCCAGATAACTTTCTAACTTTAGTATTTATGATTCTATGAATAAACTGGTCACTATAGTGAAGGCCTCTCAGCTCCACCCCAAGTCCCTGGATCTTTCCTGAAATATTCTTCAACCACAAGCAGGTCTTGTGTCTGGTGCTTCGTGAAAAGAACTGGAGCTGCACACCGGCCAGCTCTGTGTGGGTGCAGAATAGCTCTGCGGAACTGGAGGAAAAGACTTTTTTTGGGCAATGATTTCCAAAGCCAAGGACATTATGTCTACAAGTATCTTTTGGTACGAGGAGGTACACAGATAAAACTCAGACTTGTCTCCAAGACATATTGTTCCATTGTGAGTGAGAACTAAAGATCGATGGCTTCGTCCCATAGCCCCTGATGGAATTTAACCATTTTAACTTGAAAACAAAGACGTTTTCACCAGGGAAATAAAGTCCTCCAGACTGGCTCCAGTAAAGGACAGGCAGCATAGTAATTACCTCTTGCATCTACATGTCCTGTTGCCTCTACAAAGCTCTTTGTCATATATTATGCCATTTCCTCTGCACAACAACCATATAAGGTGGGCGGGGCAGCTATGAAGATCTCAATTAAATAAAAGAACAAGGAAGCTGATCTTCAGAGAGGTTTGTGACATGCCTGGGATTGCACAGTTCATGAGGGTACGTGCTTTGCCAGAGAAGCCGGGCTTGCTGGCTGCGTGGGTCACCTGCACACCTCCCAACGCTGTGTCTGAGCAGCAGCGAGTCCTCCTTCTCCACTGGCTTCCTTGAAAATGGCCAGACATTTCAGCATCTCCATCACATAAAACTAAGCAAAGAGAAGTTTTCAGAGAAGGGTCTACAGGGGCGGCTTCTCAGGCAGGCCTGCTGGGCAAACGTAAGGGGGGAGGGGAAGCACTGCCTTCACTCTCCATCCAGAAGTTCCCTTACAGTCCTTACCAACAAAGGCTGTTAAACTACAGTCACTCCAATATGCACAAAAGTCACCCGTAAAGGGCCACACTCAATTCAAAAGCATAGGTATTTAGGACATTTTATAGAGAGACTTATCTGCTTATTGTAAAGGAAAAACAGAGCAGGTCAGTATTTTGTTAATTGAATGCAATTGTTAAATCAAATGCAACAAGAACAAATTCAGGTTCATGAATCAGAAGAAAGATTATTCTTGGCCTATTCGTAATTTTGCTTAGTCAGTCCTGCAGACAGAAGATAGTGGCATAAGATTGGCCTCTCTCTCTGATTTTCCTCGCTTTGAAAAAGTGGGTTTGAAAAAGAAAGAATCCCCTCGTGGCTTCTCTCTGCCACATTCTGGGAGGCATCCTGTTCCCCCAGGGCTTTGCAATGGGAGGGCCCTGGCTGGGTGGTCCTGGGAGGAGTTGAGTGGGCGCTCCTATCACTCACTCTGACACAGATGGCAAACAAGCAACGGTAGCTCTTGAGCCTTGGAGAAGCTGGACTGGATGACCCAGAAGGACTTTCCAGCTGAAAAACCAGAGATGTCCTTTTCTTCTTCTGGAAACCAACCAGCTGAGAGTGCCCAGACTGGTCCTTGTGCTTCTTGCAGGCACTAAGTCTGCCAAATAAAGAGGGAGAAAGATGAAATTCCCAGAGACCCTCAACCTATTTTCCCCTCACCTTGTCATGGGCAGGCCTACAGCCATGATCCCTGTGCTGGGAGACAGCCATGTCGTATTGGAATGGTACTCCCAAGCCTTAGGAGACATGGCAGCATCGAGGTTTGGGAAAGGCAGAATCTCTGCTGAGCTCCACCTCCCATGGTACCTGCATGTTGCACCTTCCTGCTGGTGCCAGGCCTAAAAGTGTCCCAGAGATGTGGCTCTAAAGCCTGGTCTATCTCCAAACCCATTTAACCAGCTTCCCAAAGCTTGGGATCACTTTATTTCAGCTCTAGAAGAAAGCCCTCAAACTGGCTTTTTTTTTTCAGTATGGATTTCAATCTGCCAATCAGTGCAACATTTCATTTATCAAAATCCAAAGGCATCTGAATAAGAAGCCTACAGACAAATTGCAAATGCACTACTATCAGCCCCCGCCAGATTTAAAAGGAATAATGATCTCCACTTACCAAGAACCAGCTTTGCATGCGAGCAGCACTTTTGCTTTTCATCTTCTCCAAAACCCCATGAGGTAGTGTTATTACTATTCCCACTTCACATTTGAGGAAAGAGACTCAGACGTGGCAGAATAATTAAGTGTATATAGGTTGTAAAAGGGGGACCCCTATATAAACCCAGGCTCCTGCCTGGAAGCAGCCTGGACTCTAGATGGACTAGGAGGAACAGAGCTTCGGACTAAAGAGACATCTGGAACATGGGACTAGCTCATCAGTGTGTCCGAGTGCTGCTTTTCTCAGTTCCCTACTCACTGCCTCCCCATCCACTCTGATCTATACCCCATATTCTATAAAAGCAGTGTCTTCACAATGTCTCTTCTATCTCCGCATCAGGAAATATATAGGTCAGACTTGGAAAGAAGGAAAGTTAAAAAGGCTCAGGGAGGTTCCATGGGGCTCGGTATCAAAGCGTGTGTGTGTCGCACACGCGCGCCCGCACACACACACCCCGAGCCTGTCCTGCGGCCTCGCGGCTGTGAACATGAAGGAGAAAGCACGACCCCGCTGCACCGCCACAGCGGCCTCGAAGGGCGCATTACAGAGCGCGCCTCAGTGACTGCCGCCACCCCGCCCGGCTGCTGTCGCTTCCAGCTCTCCTCTGCCTTTCTCTCCTGACCTCTCTGTCCTCGCCGCCGTGCATTAGCTCCCTGCGGCTAGCTTGGTTGGTACTTCCCTCCGCCGCATCCATCTCCTCTCCGGCTCGCTCCGCACCGGCTGCTTTGGATGAGTGCATGGGTTTCCTCCCGCGGTCTCGGCAGGGCCCACTGTGCCTGCTGTCTTCCAGGCTGTTAAGAATGGGTGTCAAATGAGGACAGACACCAGGCCTTCTGCTGGACGCCTCCCTGGGCCCGCTACCGGCTCCCCCCAGCGACGATCACCGACAGGCCAGTGCTTAGCCTGGAAGGCTTGCTCTGAATACCAGCTCCGCCACGTGGGCCGGTTCTTCCTTCCTCAGCCTCAGTTTTGTTTTTCATGTGATGGGCACAACAAGCCCTTCCTCTAAGTGTTGGGAGAAGTTAATGAGATAATGGCATTGAACACTTAGCAGGTGACAGCTATTGGAAATGTTCTAGCTATTAATATTTTTATTAGGTTGGGACTTGTTCTGCACCACTCATGTGACACATGTTTTCCCTCATATTCACCCCTCTGCCATTTACGTTTTTTAAACAAACGTTACCCCAATCACCTTTGCAAGTAGGTGTTATTACCCTAGACTGGAAGTAAGGAAACAAAGTCACAGGCAGGCGATGTAACTTTCCCAAGGTCACACCATTTGGAAGAAAAGCAACTGGGATTCATTAGTTCACCCTCTGACTCCGTCAGGAGATGGTCACGGGATGCTTCCAGTGCCCTGAGCTTCGCTGGGGGCTGAGGCAGCTGAGGTGGTCAGACATGGGCCTGAGGTGGGGCACAGCCAAATGGAGAAACAGGCAGGTAAAGAGAGGACTGCAGAATAGCTTGATAAAAGTATTCAGATAGGCAGCCAGGGGCCTGGGGGCTCCCCCAGGTGGCAGGACTCCAGAACCCATGGTTTTTCCACCACCCCTGAGCTGAATACAACACAGGCTAGATTGTGTCCTGCTCCCATGCCAAAGGACACGTGGGAGGAAAAAGGAGCAATTCTGATACGGGGTAGCACTCAAGGAGACCATCCAAGAGTAGGTGGCTTTATTAGAGACAGATTTTGGAGGAAGGGGACATAGGTAGAGAGGGGAGGAAAAGGCATGTCTAGATGGTAGGACTAACATGAACAAAGGCAGTGGGGCTCAGGGACATGGGATTCATGGTGGGCCAGACCATGAAGAGCCTAGAATGCCATGGTAAGCAGCTTGGGCCTTATTTTGAAGCCAAAAAGTGAGCCACCTAAAAGGCAGGTCAAGACTGAAGCTGTTTTAGATGGCAGCGTGTGCGTGGAGGCTCGATAGGAGGGAGGAGAGTTTCAGGCAGGAAGACCGAGAAGGTCTATCATATCCATCAAGGTCACTCTCGGTCACTATGACAGAGATGGCGGTGGTGGTATAGGATTCTCAGGACTTGGATTAGATATGAAAAGGGATGGGGAGATGGAGGGTGGTCAGTCGGAGCTCTGTTATTTTGACTAATCAAGCCAACACCTGGGGAAGGAGTATGGTAAATTATAGTCAACTTAAACCCAAAAATATTTGCTAGGCCCGAAACAGGAAGAGCAAGAACATGACCGTAGGTAGTATGGTGCCAAAAGAAGGAATGTGTCAATGGAAGGGAAACTGCCATTCCCAAAACAATTAAAAAGAAAATAAACCCAAATGTTAATCAACTGATGAAATGATAAACAAAATATGGCATATCTATGCTATGAAATATTACTTAGCCATAAAAAGAATGAAGTGCCAATACATGTTGCAACACGGATAAACCTCAAAAACAATTTGTTAAAAATTTGTTAAAAATTGAAAAAAGCCAGACACAACTGTCTACATCTTGTCCGACTCCATTTATGTGAAATATACAAAATAGGAAAATCTATAGAGACAGAAAGATTAGTGGTTGCCAGTGGTTGCAGAGGGTGGAAAACTGGGAGTAACTGCTATCACGCATAGGGTTTCTTTCTGTGGTAATGGAAATGTCCTAAGCACTCCATAGTGGTGATAGTTTTATAACTTTGTGAATATACTAAAAACCATTGAATTGTACATTTTAAAATCGTCAATTTTATGTCATGTGAAATTTTACATTATGTGAATTATATCTCAGTAAAGAAGAATATATTTTATTAAAACCAAGATATCTAAAATATTATAGGCTGACTATCCCTAATCTGAAAATCCAAAACCCCAAATGTTCCAAAATCTGAAACTTTTTGAGCACCAACATGATACTCAAAGGAAATGCTCACTGGGGTATTTTGGATTTTGGATTTTTGGATTAGGGACGCTTAGCTGATTAGTATAATATAAATATTCCAAAGTCAGAAAATAATCCAAAATCCAAAAAACTTCTGGTCCCAAGAATTTCAAATAAGGGATACTCAACCAGTATCATGTAAACAGTATAAAAATTTAATGAGGTAATTTACATTGATTTTTTTCCATGCCAAGTCTTTTAAATTTTGTGTATATTTTATAGCACATCTTGATTTGAATGTTACATTTTCTTCTAAAATACTGTATTTAGATTTCATAAAATTTACAACGAAAATCTAGACTCACAAACCTAAGTTGTCTTATATGCACGCTTCGAAGTTTTCCAATGATAGAATTAAATATCAGTTTTTAAATTTTAGTTTGAATTACAATTAAAATTTTGGCTCTTTAATTGCACTAGACACATTTCAGGTGCTCAGTGGCTACATGTGGCTAGTTGCCGCCATATTGAACAATGCAGGTATTTTTAAGGCGGACAACTAAGCCTATATTATTCTGTTATTATCATTCTTAACCAGTGTTTTTATCCCCAGCACGATTCAATTATGATTGTTTCAGTCACTGTCCTATTTAAAGCAGAGCTATATATTTGGAGAAAATAGTCTTTCAGGATTCCTCCTCTTCCCTGCTCCTTTACTCTGGAAGCATTTGGCACCGAGGAGGCTTGTGTCAGCACCATGGTGGAGGCGGGTTGCCCTCCAGTATCCTCTCCCTATCTCTTTCTTAGTAACACACCTCTCGATTTGTTTGGGGCAGCAGTGTGCCCAGCTACAAGAATGGCACGGTCTTGGCTAATGAAGTGTTAGAAAAGCCTAACCCATCCGCAGAAGAGGGGCCACTGGTCTGTGTGCAACGTCTGGGTGCCCCTGCCCTTTACAATGGTGATGCAGCTGGTTCCGTCTGGCCTTTGGAGGTGCACCAATATCATCCGCCTGAACACTGCACCTTCTCCTCGTCCCAAACCCAGGTGCCTTCCTGCCCACTCAGATGTCTGTGTTCCCCCAGTGTACCATATGGGACTCTGTAGATCACCTGCACACCACATGCAGGCCTTCTCTCTGCCTGACCGTGCCACATTGTCCTTTCTGCTCTTCTGCAGCCTCCCCCCGGTGAGGTCGGCTCCTCCCAGATTTCCAAACTAGAAATGGGGCACAAGCCCCCTCTGCCTTTGACTTTCCCTTTAATCCAACTGGGGACTCTGTTATTCCTATATTCCCCTCTTCCAAAAAAATCCAAGCCATGGCTCAACAGTAGTCACACCTTTCCCAAACCTCTTGGCTCTTGCTGCTATTCATGCTTTTATGTATTATTTCAGTTGCAAGAGAACTGCTATTCTGCTGTCATCTTCTGTGTTTTCCATATCTTGTGGTAAGCCATGAACATATACCTCCAAGCTGCACTTTTCAGGCCATCTCTAAACTAGAAAAAAAAAACGGAATCCAACATGGATGATCTTCACTTTGGACTTTCTCTCAGTGAGTTTAGGCTGCACCACACTCATCACTCATTGGCATGTGGGATACCTCAGGAAATTCTGAACATGCAGAGTTGCACAAAATTCTACTGCAACAGAACCTACATAGATTATTGCAAAATTCTCCAAGGTAATCTACATTTAATATTTTTCTGTTGCTCACCAAACTGAATTAATTTGGCAATATATTGCAAAAAAGAAGTGCTTAAAAATAATTTCAAAAAGAACGGCAATATATCAAGAGCCAGATTTTTAGAAAGCTAATCATAGTAACTTAAATCTTAGAGTGCTTGTTTAACTTTTAAAAAGATTCTTTCATACCCTTTATAATAAATAAATCCTTTATTTAACTAGAATGAAGTGTTTTAACTCATGTTTTCTGCTTAAAAAGTAAACAAACAAACCTTAAGCAGTGCATCACTTAGGAATGTATTTGACTATAAGAGAAACCTTGACTCAACTGACTTAAAAGATAATTAGTTATTATTTCATATACTAGTGAGCCCAGAATTGGGTAGTCTCAAAGTTCAGCCTTTTTCAAGAACAAGGAGACCCTTTCCCAGGAGTCTTCACAGACCTCTCAGGTTAATTGCCATGATTGGCTTAGAATAATAGATTTATTTCTTAGGCTTGGAAGAGCCTTTGTCTTAAGCCCATGAAGGTTAATCAAAACTAGGGTTCTATTAGCAAGGAGAAAGGGGGCTGGCTGGTAGGTTGTCAACCAAAATGTCCACCAAAACCATCCTTTATTTTTTCGTTTTTGGTTCAAATGTTTGGCTAATCTGTATTTCATGTGTGGGGGTCATATTCTTCCTTTTTGATGACTGGGGCTGTTGAGATGTCCCCAGCTCACTAAAGTGTGAGCATCAATATTTCATCACATTGGGCTATAGAATTAGGAGGTTTAAAAGAATGGGCTGAATTTATCTTGGCTACTGGCATATATTTTGGAAGGTATATTTTGAGCAAATTATCAACATTTGCTTGTTTGCCTATGATTTACCTTTTAATTTTAAAATACAAGTGCTGAACAATACTGATGACTATACAGCCAGCCTCCCATTTTAGTTGTTTGGCTACTGGTCACTCTCATTTGATTCGCTAACAACCTACAAAGTGGGGTAATTACTAGACCCTCTAATTAGGATCAGAGAGGTGAAGTAACTCTTCTAAGGCCACATAGCAAGTTTTAGGCTTTCTAGCTGCAGACGTCTCACTAAGCGTAGTGTGATGAGCAAAACAGCCTGAAAACGACCCTGGCTGCTCACTCTGGTCACCTAGACAATGAGCTAGATGGGATTAGAGACCTCCTTCTCCCAGCAGAAGTGGCTACCCCCAAGCTCAGTGTTCCACAGGATGGGTGGTGTCATCCCCACTGCAGGAGAGCTATATCATCCTATGGACCCCACGTCCCCAGATACTAGGCAGCTGGCTTTCTCAGCAACTCCTGTAGACAGCTGGGCCCCCAAATGTAGACTACTGGACTAAGCTGCCTAGGTCTTCCCACAGTGACGAGGCAGCGTTCCCATCCTTGCTTTATAGAAAAGGTGGAATAAGGGGGGATATTGCTCCTATGTTAGAATATGGACCCACACTACACATCCTTCAGAGCACCCTGGCCTGTCTCTCTGTGGGGCCACAAGAGGTAGGGAACCCATGTCTTTTACTCCTGTGTACCCTGCCTTATAGGTTTACCCTTTCCCCAGTAAAGCCTATTCCTTAACCCAAACCACAGGAACTTGTAGAATCCATTCCAAACCCAATGCACAACAGGTGGTAACTCAGAAGGGACTCAATTTGTACAATAGTCAGACACCTGCTTCTTTTTTGTAGGTAGATGTATGTATCATTCAATGTCCCCACAAAGGCAAAGCTATTAATACAGAAATGCATTAAAAAACTCATGCAAAAATTTTTTCACCCTTATTTTCAATGTATGCCTTCTAGTTATATTACAGTTATCCATTTAAATCATCCATGGGGGGTGGGCAAAAAAAATAAAAAAATAAAAAAAATAAATCATCCTAACTTCTTTCTACAAGATAGAGTATACATGTCAATAAATGTATTATATGTCATACATTGTTTTATCTAAGACTCCTGTCTTCTTTCTGTTTCTGCTTCTTCTTGCTCCTATTTTATATTCCATGTCATTTCATTTCATTTCTAGATAGGGTCTCACTCTGTCACCGAGCGTGGAATGCAGTGGCGTGATCATAATTCACTGAAGCCTTGAACTCCTGGGCTCAAGTGATCCTCCTGCATCAGCCTCCCAGATAGCTGGGATTGTAGGTGCGTGCCACCATGCCCAGCTAATTTTTTAACTTTATTTTTTGTAGAGACAGAGTCTTGCTAGGCTGTTCAAGCTATTGTGCCCCACTCATTTACTCTCTGGCAATAGTTCACCAATGCCATTACTAAAGTAACTTAATTTCTCTAGTGATTCCGAACATTGAGCTTTTAGGGGCATATGGGAACATTCTCCCCTCCAAATTCTTCTGATCCTACAATTTCTTTTATGTCTCAATCACATTATCCAAGCTTTTAATAAAGGAGCATGTTTCTTGGTAAAGTATTAATCTATCCTCATGGGTATTGCTCTGATTCCTCTTCGTTATATTCTCTATCTTAATCCTTGTCTATTTAAATCTTCTCATATTTCCAGACCCACCTCTATATCTCTTTCTAAGTCTTTCTCTAATCTAGGGCTCTCAGCTTCCCTCTTCTAACACCTTTTTCTCACAAGTCACTTACTGCTTATATGTCTTCATAGCCCAATACATACATACATACTGGCTTTGATCTTATTATTAAATCAAACAAAAAAGTATTCTAGGAGTTTCTTTGTTCTTTTATTAACTATTGATTAATGAGATAAAAACCATCAATTCTTTTTGTTTTAGGTGACAAAATATACTCAAGTATAAATCATACTTCCTGTCCTCAAGCCAGTATGTATGTATGTATTAGGCTATGAAGACATATAAGCAGTAAGTGATTTGTGAGAAAAAGGTGTTAGAAGAGGGAAGCTGAGAGCCCTAGATTAGAGAAAGATGGTTTTTATCTCATTAATCAATAGTTAATAAAAGAACAAAGAAATTCCTAGAATACTTTTTTGTTTGACTTAATAATAAGATCCCAGTAGCTTATATTTCTGGACTACAAAAGAATTTTTGGTGGCTGTTGTTTCTAAAAGACAAACCAAGAATGAGTTTGTAGTCCTCATGGCAATATTATGCTTAGAAAAGAAAACCTTCATATATTTGTTTTCTCATTGGCTGAAACATTCCATCTCCTATTCTATCTCAATAATTTCTAACTTTTATAATATTCAGACTATACACTAACATAAAATAGGAAAAAAACTCAAAAAATATAATGGATTATTTCATTGCCCTGTTAAGGTTTTTTAAACTGATTTTTAAAATGTTCATTCATTTTTCACATTGCTCCTCTACCAAAATAAGAAAGAGTAACAATGCCAAATGTTGATGAGGATGTACAGCAACTGGAATGTCCATACATTGTTGGTGGGGTTGTAAAATAATACAGCCAATTAGGAACAGGTCTGACAGTTTCTTTTAAAATTAAGCAAACACCTACCCTATGATCCAATAATTCCATTTCTAGCTATTTACCCAAGAAAATGAAAACATGTCCACAAAAGACTTACATAAAAATGTTCATGGCAGCTTTATTTATAATAGCTGAAACGTAGAGACAGCCCACGTATCATCAGTGGGAGAATGGATACATAAACTTTAGTAAATTTAACAAATAGCAATAAGAAGGAACAAACTAGTGGTACAAGCAATAACATGGATGAATCTCTAAAACATGCATGTGAAAAAAGCCGTGCATAATGAATAAAGTATGCACTGTATGATTCCAATTACATGTAGTTCTGGGACAGGCAAAATTAATCTATGGTGGAAAAAAAATCAGAATGGTGTGTGTCTCTGGGGTAGGTAGGAGTTGAGATTGAAAAGGGTCATGAGACATTTTGGGGTGATAGCTGTGTTATGTTGATAGGAGTCTCAGTTACACAGGTGTATTTGTCAAAACTCCAGAGAATGTTCTCTTAAAATATGTGCATATCATTATATAAACCTGTAAGTAAAATTAAATTCTAGTTAATGAGATACATACTGACGTATTTAGGGGAGAGTGATGTCTGCAACTTACTTTGGAATGTATCAAAAAATTAGAGGGATTGATGAATAGATGAATGGATAGAAGGATTGATGAATGGATTCATGAAGGGATACATGAGTAAGTATGTGATAAAGCAAGTTCAGGAACATGTTATAAAATCTCAGTGGTGGGTATATGGATTTTAATCTTAAATCTTTCCAAACTGTATTTTTGAAAATTTTCATAATAAAATATTGAACAAAAGTTCATTAGCTTCTCTCATCTTCCAAAATTGGTATATCCTCCTTTTTGTACTTCCTTCAGTCCTCACAGTCCCTGGAGGCACAGAGACGCCTTGCGACGGGAGCCACCCATGCAGTGCTATTTGAGGGACTCCGGAAGGCTTCTCTGCTCAGCATCTCCCCCACCTCCTTCTCCCACCAGTCACAAGGAACTTTCCCACTAAGGATTTATTCCTTTAGATGTAGAGGGAGTTTAGGTCATCACAAATCTCCTACCAAAATGCAAATATTCCCAGGCCAGGGAAGTAATTTAAACCTGGGGGGTGCTTACTTGTCAGATAAGGAAAGCAGAGTCTTTTCTAGTGGTAAATAAAATATACAGGAGATAAGGACAAGAAAGCAAAAAGAGAATCTATGTGGGAGGCTGAGTCAAAGCCAAACTACAATATACAGTTTTTCCCAGAGCCAAGAACAGCAGGGCTTCTCCATAGAGAACAACTCTTAATTCCTGCTCCTTAAGGGATAACAGCCGGAAGCTAGAAATGGGGTTAAGATAATGATCACCAAACACCATTTCTCTGGCTCCAGCCTTGCTTGCCCTATAGAATGTCAGTCCCCTCAATTTTCTCTACTTCATTCTGGGAGGCCTGAGAAGGTGTGTCTCTGAGAGGGTGTTTCTTGTGTGCCTAAGGATGAATCCTCTCTCCCTCCTTGAACTGCTGAGGCTGTGAGTCCTTCCTGGACGGTCCAGATGCCTGTCCCAGGCAGATTTCCCCTCCCAAACCATCCCTGGTCCAGAAGTGGTCTCAGATCAGGCCACGCCTCTGCCTAGCTGCTCTGCCCCTTCAGAGCTCTAACAGGAGACTCGAATGAGGAATGTTCCCTTCATCCTCTAAATCCCCACGTCTTTCCCAGAAACCTCACTGAAATCCTGTTCGTTCTTTTTATTATTGCAGCTTCCACTGAGATATGCACTATCCTCAGGTCTTGGGCACAGATCATGGGGGCAGGGCTGGGGCCATCTGTAGGCCAGACAAGGGCTGTACTGAGATCACCACACACTTTATCACTAACTCAATGTCCTAGGACAATCTTGCAACTCTCTTCTCTCTCCTTAGAATGAATTCTCACTTCCTTTAGGAGGCTTTGTGGTTCTTTATGTCCATTCGTGTTTCCCCTTCTGTTTCTTTTCAGGCAAGAGTGAACAGCAGGGTGATCTCAGCTGAAGCTATGGGGATGAGATACTAGTTTATACATAAAAACAAATGGTAAAAAAAAAAAAAAAGAAAAAAATACAAATGAACGCACACTTCCATTTATGTTGCTGTCCCTTCCACCAAGAGATGGAGTCTTATTTCTTCACTTCCTTATTTGTGAGCTTGGCCATGTGATTTGCTTTGGCCAATGACACATTAGCAAATGTGACACAGAGAGCTGGAAACAGTTTGTGCATTGGGGGGTAGCCCTCTTTTGCTGCTTTTGGAACCCAGTTGCCAGTGAAGAGCCTGAGGTACCCTGCTAGATACTGCAGATACATGGCCCAGGTACCTCTGCGCCATGGCCAACCAGCAGATGTGTGGTTGGCGGGGGGGCCATCTACGATCAAGCAGCTTCTGGCTGATCCACAAGCTGACTGCAGCTGCATGAGTGAGACCAGGTGGTACCAGCAGAAGAACCACCTACCAGAGCTCAGTTCAAATTGCTGACACCCAGAATCATGAGCTACTCAGTAATTATTGTTTTAAGCTGCTACATTATGGGTTGATTTGTAATGCAGCAACAGATACCTGATACACTGTTGGATGGGCAGAAGAAGGAATGTGGAATTGATGGAATAAGCACCAATAATTCACTGATGAGATAAGACGTAAGGTCCTCTTCAGATACTGAAATTCTACGATTTAATAGAATTTAAATTTTAAGAGATTTAAGAGAAAATCCCAATGTCCACAACAAGTGTAATACATATAATTTAAATTTATAGTTTAAGACCATATCTTCTCTTCCCCTCTTTGACATTGTAAATCCCAGAGATATGTGACTGATTATCACACACACAGATCTCATTATTTCCTGGCCATGCTTTCTTCTGCCACCACCAAGGCAGTAGCCTTCGTGAGTTGTGTGCTGTTTGTAAACTTTTACTTTGCATGATTCATACCCTAATCTTGAATAAGAGCTACTATATGCATTAAAAAAAGAGCTGAGACTTATGTATGAATTTTTAAAATAAAAAGATATTGAAATCACTTGCAAAGTCACACACAATCATAAAAGAATGCAGCTGCTATAACACTGAAGGAAATTACCTCCAGGCTTCCATCCAGTACAATGGCAATTTTCAATGACTAAGACAGAGGCCTTGAAAATAAAAGGCAATAATGGAAATGCCGACAAACCCATAACTCCCACTCCTGGAGGAATGGCAAAGAAAGACCAGAATAATAATGACACATTGTGAATTCCCAGTGTTTTTACCTAGGGTTGGCAGCAAGTGGCAGAATAGGCTTTCATAATGACAACATTATAATTATATTACAGAGTGTTTACCTGAATAATTTCTGAAAATCAGGAAAAATAGCACTATTTAATTCTGGATGAGATTTCATTTCACGGAGGATTTTGCTTCCAGCTCCCAAGTCAGAGATTTCCCAGATGGGGCACCACCCTGTCCTGGTTTACACACCCAATGTCCACCCCAGGTCACACAGTAGGAAATGCAGGAGGGAGGCAGATGCCTCTTTGTACACAACATGTAGTGTCCCACTAAGGACTGCAGGCCTGGCTGTCTGGGCAAATCTCTTTTTCCAACTCCCCTTCCTCTGGCTCTGACGCAGTTTTCTCTTTGAAGCACAGGGACATCAAGAGAGAGTGTGGACAGATTCTCAGCTCCATTTATGCTCCCCGCTGCCTCCTCTGCCTGCAAGTGTCCCCATGGGCCTCAAAGGGTCCCCTCCTCCAGGTACTGGCCCAGCAGGAGGGCCCTGGGACAGTTTGAAAGTGCAGCAGCTCTTATTCATTACAGAACGTCCTCTCTTCTTATCTTGCCTTTTTTTAGACTGAAGGACAAAGAGAGAGGAGTCTTGATTTTTCCCTGTTATTCTGTTCCAGCTGGCAGCCTGAAATCTTATGTGATATAACAATTATTTTAAACAAAAAATACTAACATCTCATTTTATATATAATTTTGTGGGGTAACAGAATGGGAATTCAGCTTAGAAAACGTTTTGACCAACAATTATTCAGACAAACAAAAATAAGGACAAAGTGGATGACTGTGACGAGCAAAATAAAACAGCCTGCTATGCCAAGAATTTATATGAATCATGCTTTCCAAAGGCCACATTGCTTATTTGTTTTATCATAACCTGGAACCTCCTCCTTGCCAAGTCTCTCCAGAGCTCCTTAGCTGCTCAAGGCTGACTAATGTGTGAACTTAGACCGGGTGGATACTATGCAGAAGTCCAGACTCTCAGAGCTGCAGGGAGCTGAGAGTTCATTTTGGTTCACCACCTTCATTGCATTCCCCATGCCTGTTTAGCAGCTGAAAAAACAGAGATGCAGTGTTACGGGTTGAACTGTGTCCCCCAAAATGATTATGTTCAAGTCCTAACACTCACACTTGAAGTCCTAAGTCCTCACACTCAGTGCCGTGAGTGTGACTTTATTTGGAAATAGGGTCTTTGCAGATGTAATCAAATTTAAGATGAAGCCATCAGGGTGGGCCCAAATACATACAGCTGGTGCCCTTGTAAGAGGAGACCAGACACTGGGAAAGAGACGCACGAGGGAAGAACTCCACATAATGACACAGACTGAGACTGAAGTGCCGCAGCTGCAAGCCAGGGAGTGCCGAGGATTGCTGGCAAACTACCAGAAGCCAGGAAGAGGCAAGGAAGGATTCTACCCTATAGGTTTCAGAGAGAGAATGGCCATTTGACACTCTGCATTTGGACTTTTGGCAGACAGAACTGTGAGACAGTAAACTCCTATTGTTTAAAGCCACCAGTATGTGGTTATGGCAGCCCTAAAAAATGAATACAGAGAGTTTAGGCAAACTGCCCATGGTCACCGGGCTTGTGATGACAGAGGGGACAGGAGAAGACTCTTTGGGATGCCCATTCCAGAGTCCTGTCCATCATCCTGGGCATTTCTCCTCTGAGGCTTCACATATTAGTTGTCTATGAATGTTTTCTCACATTTTTTTTTGTTCTGGAATTCTATAATAATTCCCTTCAAATAGACTTTTCTTGTTTTACCCTCACCCCCACACAACTTTTTATTTTGAAAAATTTGGAACCTACAGATGAGTTGAGAGACTACATCAATATACACACATATGGCTGTCACTTTGAGTCACCAATTAACAGAGCACCCTGTTTGTTTCCCTTTCTCTTCATATACAGTTATGTTTTCTTGAACCATTCGAAAGTTGCAGATCTCATGACATTTCACATCTAAAACATTTCAGCATGCATATCTAAGGACAAAAACATTCTCCATAACAATTGGATGCAAGGAATTTAACAGCAATATAAAAATATTATCTAATAAAATGACTATATTCATATTTCTCCAATTGTCCCCTAAATGTTCTTTGACGATATTTTCTTCCTTTCTACCATTCTTTCTCCTCTATGTTCCCTTCCCTTCCTTTTTGGATCCAGCACCCAATCACCCAGTCATTACATCTTTTTAGTCTCTTTTAATTTGGAGCATTTTCCTACGTTATTTTTATCTTTCACAACATTTACATTTTTGAAGGATCCAAGCCAGTTGCCCTGTACAATGAATGTCCCACAGTCTGAATTTGTCTGTTTATTTCTTCATGATTAGATCCAGGTTAGACATTCTTTAGTAAGAATTTTACCTACACAATGCTGTGTACCTCTCATTGCATCTCACAGGGAAGAACATAATGTCAGTCAATAATCACCATTATTAATGATGTTAGATTCACTGGCTATGGGGGGGTATCTACCAGATCTTCCCATTGTAAAAGTATCTTTTTCCCTGTTGTAATCAATCAATAATCTGTAGGGTATATTTGAGAGAAGACTTGCTCTTACCCACTAAATACAGTACATCTAGAGTTAAAAACAATATTGAGTTGATATTGGATATCTCTCCATAGCTGAAATGCAACACCTAACATGCCCTGCATGGCTCACCATGTGTTTTCACAAGGGGTAGAGGTGGGGTTAAGGTTAAAACTAAACTTCCTCTTTCACAAACCACCAGCCTACAGAAATCTGAAGGTCATTCTCTTTTCTTTACCAGTATATCTATAATGTTTTCCAGGTTTTGGCCTCATCCAAGCTTTCTGACCCTTATTAAAATTTATGTGGAAACTTAAGAAGGCATACCAAAAAAAAAAGGTAAGTATATCAAAGAGCAAAACACTAAGGTAACTCTAGTGCTTTAAAGCACAAAATGACATTAGGTAAATCAAAGATTTGCTTCTCAGCATGTTGAGGCTGAAGGATCACAGATAACACAGAGCTGATTCTGTTACACTTGCAGCAGGGTGATATTTTCCTCGCTGGCTACCACAAAGGACATGAACTTGAGGACAAAAATAGATCTCCAAAGCCATGTCAATCATTTTTGAGAGGTCAAAAATACTCTCTGCTTTAACTGGAAGTTACTGCTTCAGTTATCAGTGCAACAATACTAAAAAACGCCCACCTACATCTCTGTGTGAATACCAAACACAGTGCTCAGGTGTCTAATGCACCACACCCAGCCTTGGGGCATTCCTATGCCACCAGAGGGCTGGCTCTGCTGTAATGGTTCCTGTGGAATTCTTTTTATATCATTTTCCCCACTAGGTTGCAAGTTCCATGAAAACAGGGTCCTTGTCCTGTTTTATCACCAGTGGCTAGCACACACTGGGTGTCCAATGGTCATTGGTTGAATGAATTAATGACTAAAAGTAGTGCTCTTCAAGGGTAGGTAAATGCAATAGTTCCCTAGACTTTCTAAGCAAGGGATATAACCCATGACTCCTCTAACCCCTTTTTATTTAATGACAACATTTCTTTCTTAGAAGTGTGCATAAAAATAAAGGAGCACTCCTTGTTTCTCTTTCAACCTCCAACAGCTTGGCTAGTCATTTCAGCACAGACAGGCTTCAAGGCACACCTCTGTGTGCCAGATCAGGTCATGATCACACCCCTTTAGGCCACGTATCTCTCTCCCTCTTTTTTTTTTTTTTGCAAAGCAGGAACCAGGAAGGACTCACCTCTCATCACTGGGGAGTTCATCTCCTTCCGATACTTTCATTGCTGAGTTGCTAAAGGCCATGGGGAGATGGAAGTCTGAGGATTGTTGATAGGATGTATAATTTCCTTAAATACTTAACATTATTTCCCTATGCGACTTTGTCTAAAAATAGTGTGATATAAAATTTTGTTTAATTTGCTTAAATATATGACAATTAACCAAATAAAT
Source organism: Mirza zaza (assembly GCA_008750895.1). NCBI lineage: Eukaryota > Metazoa > Chordata > Mammalia > Primates > Cheirogaleidae > Mirza > Mirza zaza. The sequence continues at coordinate 29,303 of VSMD01043677.1, forward strand.
GATTTGCCCTGTGAACAATGGCATATTTTTTGGTCATGTGCAGATGCTTTAGTTTCAAGGAAGCTGAAAGAACCACCTAGTACTGGTCCGTGTGAGTCGGGACCCTCCAGACTCAAAGGCAGTGAATAGGGGGAGAGAGAGAGGCCGGGAGAGAAGCACTCTTCCCAGAAGGAAATAGCAGTAATAACAGTTAAAATATAAGAAGAGTAGTAGTTTGTACTTACTGCATGCATATTACTTCTGTTTATAAGAGCCCTGTGCAGTAAGAACTATTATGCCCACTGTAGAAAGCAGGAAACTGAGGCTTAGCAAGGCTGTGACTTGACAGTCACACAGTAGAGGAAATATTTGACGGTGTGTGTCTGATCTCGGAGCCCTCATGTTTCACCATGCACAGGGAGTGTGTCTGAGGGCACAGTAGAGAGAACGCCTGTTATTCATGATCGTTTTCTGGCAAGTTGTCAAGGAAATCTTTGATCACTTCGTAAAGTGCTTATGTTGGGAGGAACCAGGGCAGATAAATTCCTGTAAGATCACGGCCCCAGAGCTCAGAGAGAGGAATCCCAATACTTTTCATAAGCATCTTTTTGATATTATTTAGTCCTTTTATCATCTTTGTGGTTATTCTTGAATCCCTCTTAAAAGATGACACCTTCTTTAAGATTATGGATATAGCTCAAGTCTGGAGAGACATCCATGTACAAGTAGATGAAAAGCTTTTGTAGGTAAGTTGAACAAGGGACACTGAGCACAGTCAACCTTCAGCACAGCCAAGTTAAAGATTCTATTACTGCTGACTTGCTCAGACACAGGTCCAATGGCTTATTATTTCTCCCTTCCTCTTGCAAAAAATTAGGCGGGGGAGGAAGGAGGTCCATATATACAAAGGTCTTTTTTATTTTTTAACCTAACATCTAGAAATAAGTAGAAGGTTCACATTCATCAAGCCTAATTTTATCTAAACTGTATAAGATTTTATGAGGGGAAAATCCTTCCAGAACCAGTTTCCATGTTGGCAACAACTGCTTTCCACGGCTACAGTTCACATTCTGTACCTCTGCAGGAACAAGTTTTTTCTCTTACTTCTCACTTTCCCCCACATTCTTCCAGACACATAGAAGAAAAATATTCAAAACCAGTTGTAATGAGCAAGCATATCATTTTTGTTTTTTTGCAAATTAATTTCCCTTTAACACAGATGTGGCTAAATCACCGATAGGCAAATAGCAGGAACCCCTTTATATAGGAGTGTGTCTCCATTCCAACACTAGTTCGAATGTAAACATCTACACATTATAATTCATATTATCATCATGACTTCATAAAGTAAAGGGCAATATAACAGAAAACATATAAGAAACAACATAAATTCTGGCTCAATAATTTTTTTTTTTTTTTTTGAAACAGAGTCTCGCTTTGTTGCCCAGGCTAGAGTGAGTGCCGTGGCATCTGCCTAGCTCACAGCAACCTCAAACTCCTGGGCTCGAGCAATCCTGCTGCCTCAGCCTCCCGAGTAGCTGGGACTACAGGCATGCGCCACCATGCCCGGCTAATTTTTTTTTTTTATATTTTAATTTTTTTTTTTATATTTTAATTTTTTTTTAAATATTTTATTTTTTTATTTATATTAGTTGGCCAATTAATTTCTTTCTATTTTTACAGTAGAGACGGGGTCTCGCTCAGGCTGGTTTTGAACTCCTGACCTTGAGCAATCCGCCCGCCTCAGCCTCCCAGAGTGCTAGGATTACAGGCGTGAGCCACCGCGCCCGGCCTCAATAATTTTTTTTAAATCATAAAGTTAGCTTATGAAATTTATTTTTTAAAAAAGCCACAGCTTTTTTTTTCCATTCTGCCATAAGTTAGCAAAAATTCTATTATCCTGGGATCCACATTTGGGGACTACAGATCTAAGAGAAAATTTTTCCTGACATCTCCCCACTCTGCTACCAGGCAGAACTAATCCCCTTCTCCCTTCTCTTCAACCATTTTGTGAATATTGCTCTTGTATCACATAATTTCATAAGTATTCCTGTTAATGTTTACCTAGCAGCTAAACCACAAATTTTTAAAGGCACAAAGATTATGTTTACTCTTTTCTCCATTTTTAGAACACAGTACAAAGCCTACAACACAGCGAACATTCTAAGAGTATTTAAGCTATAAATTTGCATATAACTAAGTCAAATGTAAAGAGAAGCTTCTCTCCCTAGACCAAACTGATTATGTACAAACTGGCATACTACAACAGGCCCTGAAGGGAAGCTTTAGAGATGTAAAGAAAGTTATAAGAACATTCAAATGCCACAGGCACATAGAAATAACTTGTTCAGAAAAATCATCTTGGCTAAGAAATGAGTTTGGGGTTGTCTTTAAACATTGATAGTGACATCTATTCATACATATTTCAAATAAAAATGGAGTTTCCAGATGCAGAACAGAATAAGAAGCATCAAAAGTTAGGGTACTAGCCGGTTGCAAATGAGATCCTATGTCTTCATCTATCCAGGTCATTGATTGGTGAGTCATGGATTTGTGGACTGAAAACTGAACACTGAGCCAACAGTTTCCTCAAACTAGGAAAACAACATGTTCTTATTTCCCTGACAAAATCTGGCTACAGTTCAACAATGCAGTAAAAATATGTTTCATAAAAATATCTTTACGGATTTTCTTATTACATTGACCATTTCCCCTTCTGAGGGGTGGAATCACCCAAAACTTTTATCCTCTATACACATGCATTTCCCACGAACATAAAAAGTACAAGGAACTAAAATTACAATCATTCCTTGCACTACCAAATTCAGAGGATGTAAGCAGACATACTGTTATGTTGACTATTTATTATTTTAACTCCTTAGTGCTACCCAAAAGTTCAATTGTTTAGTGTCAGCTTCAGGTTCAAATGTGTATTTACTTTTCATAGTGATTAAACAGAATCATGAGGCTGCACAAAGCTTTATGGATCAAACTGTGGCAGCACTGGTAGCTGTAAGCAGGATCAGAGGAAGAAAACCAGAAACCCAACCCAGGACAGCACCACTTGCTGGCGCTCATTCCCCTGTTTTTCAAGATGAAAGAAATGGAAACAGCTCTGGGGACCAAA
>VSMD01043679.1:0-39627 GCA_008750895.1 Mirza zaza
GGGGGCAGCTGCCCATCACTGCCGCCTGGGAGGATTGCTGACGGGGTCACCTGCAGAGCTCATCTCATGAGCAACAGGACCGGCTGGCCAGTAAGGAGGGGGAGCCCTGAAACATGGTACACACACACACACACAAAAAAAACCATCTCAGATCTTAGCCTGGGGAGAAGGAAGCTCTTCAGACCCTGGGGATGGGTGGGGGGAATCCGTAGCACTTGCAGAAGTCAGGCAGAGGCTGTTCCCTGTCACCTCTCTTATTCGGGCTGTGGCCAGCTGGCTGGCTGCTCCTGCTTTTCTAGTCTGGGGCCCCTCCCCAGCAGAGAATGTGACCTGGTTCCTTGAGCTGGACTCACGTTGGACTTCTTTGGTCTGCTGAATCAGGAAGTGCTAGAATCCTGGCCCAGGTGCCCTGGAAAGTCACCCGCTTTGTCTCCTCACGCTGCAGACGAGAAGACTGAGTCTCAGGCATTGCAGTTGACTTAGGCAAGGATGCAGCCAGAATCAGGTGACTTGCTTCGCAGTTTGCGGAGGCCAGGCGCAAAGATGGGGACCACTTGTTGAGTTTTATTGCTGTGCCTGTAAGTCCCCCGAGTCATCACGGTCTGGGAAAAAGTCGCTCTACCCGTGCTTTGGGATCTCTGGGTTTTTTTGTTTGTTTGTTTGTTTTAATTCAGTTCCTGAGCGCTGTTAACTCTTCCCTGCCCACTGTCCCGGAGCAGTTTGGCGGAATGAGGCTGCTGAACAGCTAGATCGTGGGCCGTGACGGCGCTGGGCTGTGCGGCTGGGGTTTGGCTCTGGCCCGGAGGCCTGGGGAGAAGCAGGTCTGAGCGTTGGGGACGGATTGGTGCCCTCACTTGTGGACGCGCAGACAGAGCTGTGCGAGTCTTAGGTCATCATCCCACGACTAGTCCTCTAGAGGCCTTTGTCTTGTGGAGTTGATGGCTGGGAGAAAATGCAACAGATGCAGAAAAGGTGCTCAGAAAATCAGCTGCTGCCCCCTGCCTTCTCCAGGAAAGACTTAACCCGGGCAGAACTGCGCCTTTTGCGTCACCCCATGTCCCTGATGAGCCCGTCACTTAGGTGCATTTGAAGGGCTGAGGATTCGTAAAGAATCCTATGTCTGGGCCTGGCGCGGTGGCTCACGCCTGTCATCCCAGCACTCTGGGAGGCCGAGGCGGGCGGATCGCTCGAGGTCAGGAGTTCGAAACCAGCCCGAGCACGAGCGAGACCCCGTCTCTACTATAAAAACAGAAAGAAATTAATTGGCCAACTAATATATATAGAAAAAATGAGCCGGGCGTGGTGGCGCATGCCTGTAGTCCCAGCTACCCGGGAGGCTGAGGCAGGAGGATCGCTGGAGTCCAGGAGTCTGAGGTTGCTGTGAGCTAGGCTGACGCCATGGCACTCGCTCTAGCCTGGGCGACAAAGCGAGACTCTGTTTCAAAAAAAAAAAGAGAAAAAAAGAATCCTACATCTGGACCCCATGGCACCCTCGACTTGGCGGGAGTACGCGCGTGTCCTCGCATTCAGTCCTGGCCGCCGCAGGCCCTGCTGTGCCATCTCCCCGCCTCTGCCCTGCACGGGCGGCGTCCGCGGCAGGTGCGACAGACCCGTTGGGAACGGAAGTAGCAACTAAGGTACCTCTTCCCGCCGTTGGAGTAGCTAGGGGTCGAGTCTTTGTCGACGTTGGACTTGGCTTCGGGCACGCCAGGGATGAGTCCGTGGTGGCTTATGGTCTGCGTGTCTTATCATCACATTTCCATTTTTCCTCCCGAGCGTACTTTCTCCCTCTCGCTTGCCATGTTAGCTTAACTCGCTCGAATGGATTTTTGTCTTGCTTTCCAGCTTTACGCCGTGCTTCCCGTCAGGCCTGTTCTTAACCCAAACCCAGTTGCTATGGGGATCCTGCCTGTGCTTTGCCGAGGCCACCTTCGTTCCTACCCACCTCGGGCCACAGACTGAGCGTCTTAACTGTCGGTGACAAATCGCCAGGACCGCAATATCACCATCTTGGATGCTGAATGTCGCCAGGTGTCACTCTGACGTGCCCTCTGATTGTCACTTGGGCCCAGACCCTGCACTGGCCGTGGGTGCTGTGCCCTGGGCTGCCTTGCCGGGCTCTCTGGGTCCAGCCACGACAGCAGGTCTCAGGGCAGGCTCCTGTTCTTTCCAGCCAGCGGGGCTGTCAGGATGCTCCGTGGTAGGACTTCCTTCAAGTCCGAGTTACCAGACAGAACCTGTGGCCCGTTGCCGAGGATGCTTTACGTTTTCCCAGGAGGCAGCAGAGTTCAGCTGGCTTCGGCTATGCCAGGAAAGGGAGAGTCTTGCATATGGCATGGCAGTAGTTCAGAACATTCGACTTCTGAACTGTTAGGTTGTCCTTGGTTGTTGGGTTGGTTGGGTCTTCGTTGTGTGAATGGCCACACATCCGCTTCAGGTTTGAGAATGGGTGCTTTGGTAAGTTGTCAGGTGGTATTAGCGTGTGTGTATTCCTATGTGTCATTGGGTTTCCGTTTCATTCTGACAAGTTTAATTGGTGGATATCATTGTTCTTATTCTAAAGATTAGAGGTGAGGCCAGGAGGGGAAGACACTTGCCCCTGGTTACATAACAAGAAAGTGGCAGAGCCAGGATTCTGACCCCAGGGGTCTGACTGTGGTGTCCCTGCCATTGCCGGTGACAACGAGACAGGCGTCTTAGGGTTGCTTGGAAGGAAAGAAAGCCTGCAAAGCCGGTCTCTGATTAAGAAAGAGAAGCCGGAGAACTCCTGGGGCTGGGAAACCCTAGAGGGCAGGGAGAGCTTCTGGTTTAGCTTTCGATCTGTGGCGTCCGGCATTTGCCACACGTGGCTCACTGCAGGAATGAATGAACACGCTAGGAAGTGTGGAATGTCCAGCACCACTCTCCTGGGATTCGGGGCAGGGCCAGAACTGGATGGAGCTCCACTGAGTGGGCACACTAGGGATTTTGGTCTGAGGATTTGGGTTTCCCCAAGGGAAAAACGGGGGGTTTTGGTCTGTCTCTGTGAAGAGAGGCATTGGGAACTCTTTGGTCATTGAACGTCTTCCTGCACAGGGAAAAGGAGACCCCTGGTAAGCTCACTTAGTTATTTCATAGGCACCCATAAGTAGGGGATTTTCAGACCCAGGTCTCCGACCTTTGCCTGTTCACACCACCAAGTAGGTGGTGTTTGTTGAACCTGTCCCCACTCCGGCTGCCGCTGCTGCCGCTGTTATTACCAACTACAGTTTGTACCTACTGAGTGGTGACCACGCACAGTCCCTGTGTGAAATGCTTTACATATATCAACCCATTACATCCTCTCAATAATCCTGGGACCGCGGGCACTATTGTCACTCTTTGTTCGAGGTCACACAGGTGGCACTTGCGGAACCGGAGTTGCAGCCTTGCTTGTCTGGAGTCTGCACCCCGTACCCCTGTCTACTTCCCTCTTTCTACTGATTATTTGTGCGCAGACCGGCGCAAGGTCCTGTGGACACCTCAGAAGGTGAATTCAGCGAGGTCTTCCCAGCAGGAAGCCTCAGGTTAATTGGGGAGATGAGAACAACACTTGCAAAACTACGGTGTTCATAATCTGTCCAGTACCCCTCGGGGACGAGATAGCCTATCACCGGCTTGCCAATGCCCAGATGCCGATATTTGGGTGGAAGGGGACAGGGTTACGGTTTTCCTTTGCTGCTGGCCATAGGGGAAAGACGTGGGGCCTGGAGGTGGAGTCTCATATTGGAAAGTCCTCAGGCCTGGGAGACGAGAGATCAGGGTGCAATCCTGGCTGTATTGCTGAGATGATTTGCATCTTAGGCAAGCCGCTTATCCGCTGGAGCACGGGCACTCTAGGTGGTCCCTAACGTGACTTTTAGCCCTTCATTTTCTGAAGGCCTGAGAATAAAGAGAGATCCTGACTTCCGAGACGTCATTTGACACGTATTTACTGAATTTGTCTAATGTGCCATATATCACTATAGATGCTGAAGCCACGACAGTGAACAGGATAGTCTTTGCCTTCATGGAGCTTGTGCTGTGGTTGGGGAAATAGATGATTAGGAGGCACCAGATTCAGATCTTAAAGGATGGGGGAGATTAATTATTATGAATACTACGGATTATCTACATTTGTACAGCATTTTGTGGGTTTCAAAGTGTTTCCTCTTTTTTTTTTTTTGAGACAGAGTCTCACTTTGCTGCCCATGCTAGAGTGAGTGCCATGGCATCAGCATAGCTCACAGCAACCTCAGACTCCTGGGCTCCAGCGATCCTCCTGCCTCAGCCTCCCGAGTAGCTGGGACTATAGGCATGCGCCACCATGCCCAGCTAATTTTTTTTTCTATATGTATATATTAGTTGGCCAATTAATTTCTTACTATTTATAGTAGAGACGGGGTCTCGCTCTTGCTCAGGCTGGTTTCGAACTCCTGACCTCGAGCAATCCACCCGCCTCGGCCTCCCAGAGTGCTAGGATTACAGGCGTGAGCCACCGTGCCCGGCCCAAAGTGTTTCCTCTTACAAGCTCTCACTCGATTGTTACGCTCTCCCTGTCCTAAGCAGAGATGAAGAGGAAGAGGAGGATGTTCTAAGTGAGGGGAGCAAGTCATTGTGGGGGCAGAGGCAGGACGGTGAGAGGAGTGTTTAAGATCGAGGTCCCCAGAAGAAGACCCTGAAAGGAGTCGGACACCGAGGCGAGGGTTTAATGGCAAGGTCTCCAGTGAGGAAATGTTCCCGAGGGAAGCGTGGAGAGCCGGGGAAGGACAGGGAAGGGAGGAGGCCAGACAAGGGTGTGAGCTAGCGCAGGAGTCACCAGGGCAGGTTGCAGCCTGGGCCTGCGGGGGAGCTCTGGGGTGAGTCGTGCCCCAGAGTTGTCCCAGGGGAGCTGGACTTTCACGTGTCCACACTGGGCAGTCACGGTCTCGGCCCTGCAGATGTGGGCAAAACGGCTTCCAGCAGCCTGAGGACAGTGCTTTGAAGCAGAGTTTGGGTGGCAGCCGTGGAAAGCCCAGCGCAACGGCGAGAAGAGACCGAGGGCGTTCGGGAGGCCAGTGGCGGGCAGTGCCTGCGAGGGGCCGTGCAGTGGGGGGACATTGGGGGTCAGAACTCAATGGGGACTGGCCTTGATTGTCTGGCAGAAGTTAGAACTGATGTAGTCACGTAAGGAATCAGGGATTGTCGTACGGGCGGAGGTAACACTAAACCGACAGATATAGGACAAACCCCATTAGCTGAAAAGGACCCTTATAAATGGCAAGTTTCAATATTATTGAATATGGCCACTGATTTGCCTAATGCATTTAAAAATCAATATGCCGCAGCATCGAGAAAACAAATAATTCTCTTTTTTTTGTTGCTGTAAGAACACATTTGTAGTGCACAATAATCTATTATTGACTATAGGCATGATGTTGTACAGCAAATCTAACTCTGAATTTATTGATCTTGCGTGCAAACAAATAACTCTAGAAACTTAAACATTGGCTGGGTTTTCCTTAAAACGTTGCTATAATATGATGACACTAGCACTTGCATTTTAATTTAACTTGTATTTTAATTTAATTTATTTTAATTTAACGTGGTCCCTGTCATGATAGAGGAGGTGAAATTCCTTAATCAGGGTTGCTCTCCTTATCGCAGCCACCTACAGTTGCTGAGTTTTAGCTGCACAGCGGTGCGTACGTCTGACCCCTCTGATGGCCACGTGGTTAAGTGATCGCAAGATGGAATTATGTGGCCCTGAACAGGGGGGTAAACAGAAGCATGAGAACAATATTGCACAAGTTTATTGTTCTTGTCAGATATACTCTGTAAAATATGTTTTTTCTCCTTTTCCAAAAACTACTTCGATGCTTTTACTTTCCAAAGGCCACAATGTGATTCATGAATCATAATATCCAGAAAGATCATATCTCTTCTGATAACTCTGGGACTCAGAAGAAAGCTCTTTGCTTTTATTATGTTATTTTTTCTTGATAAGTTGAAAGCAGTTCTTTCCATTGACAGGGTTAAAGAGCTTTAGCAGTGTTGGCGATAAGATGGATACTTGGTTGCGTTTTAGTAGAAAGAATACAAAAGTGTGGAAGGAGATTCTATTATCGTATAATGTATAACGGACAATACTGGTGTCTTTCTTTCTTTTTTCTTGAGACAGAGTCTCGCTTTGTTGCCCAGGCTAGAGTGAGTGCCGTGGAGCCTAGCTCATAGCAACCTCAATCTCCTGGGCTCAAGCGATCCTCCTGCCTCAGCCTCCCAAGTAGCTGGGACTACAGGCATGCGCCACCATGCCCGGCTCATTTTTTGTGTATGTATTTTTAGTTGGTCAATTAATTTCTTTCTATTTTTGGTAGAGATGGGGTCTCGCTCAGGCTGGTTTCGAACTCCTGACCTTGAGCAATCCGCCCACCTCAGCCTCCCAGAGTGCTAGGATTACAGGCGTGAGCCACTGCGGCCTGCCAATACTGTTGTCTTAAAGGCTAGGGAAAAATTGGTGTGTGTGTGTGTGTGTGTTTAATTACATTTTCTTGCCATGTAAACAAAATTGAGATAAGGGGAAAAAATTTAAAAATTTCATTTTCTGGTGTCAGAAACCTCCCTAAGTGAAGTTTGGTTGAAACCCAGCAATATTTAAAAGATTTTTGCATCATATACTTAACCTGTCAAAATGCCAAAATGTAAATCACTTTCTTTTAAAAATGGGCAACAGATGCACGTGGTGCAAAATTCAAAATGTAGGAAAGTGGACATAGTGACAGTTTTTCCCTCCCTCTCCTGCACCCACTAACATAGTCCCCTCACAGGGGCCACCAGTGTTGCCAGTTTCTTGAATGTCCATAAATAGTCTCTGCAGATGCAAGCATCATCATAACTTTTGCCAATTGTTTGGACAAAGTGATTTAATTCATAGATTTTGTGTAATTGGCATATTGACTGTCCATGTAGACACGTGATTTCAAGCATCAAGTAGAACTGCTAACGCGCTTTTGTCTACATTTCCGTAGAGGGAAAAAAATCTCCTCAAAAATTACGAGCCACAGATCTGCACTTTCACCAAATGCAAATTCCGTGAAGGGTAAAATTATTATTCAAAAGGTTTTAGAATTAAAATTATGTGTGGACTTTTTGAGGGTTAACATAAAATATTAAAGTGCAATTTTGTTTTATGTGTTTTCTATAGTCATCTTATATTTTTTTAAGCAATTCTTGTCTTTATAACAGGATGTACTTTGTCCAAACTAAAATTAAAAACTAAGAAGCACTTTGGGACAGGCTTGTTAATAGTTAGCACTGCTCCCAGTATTAAAATTCAAACAGCTGAAGAGATGGAAGCTATGAAAGTTAGCAGGGACTTTACTATTACAAAACCATGAGGGTGACTCTTCTAAGTTTTCTTAAAACTTGTCTCGGTTATGTTATTGTCATATTTTGCTTTAGATTTTAACCTTCAATATTTGTTCAATGTATCTATTATATACGTCTCTCTAATTATATGTCTGATTATATACACAAGAATGCCTTTTACTATTGAAATTGTGTCCCTAAGGCAAAACAGGCTATTGTATGTGTAGGAGAGGGGCTGCATGTTAGATTTTGTTCCAGAGCCCATTTTTATGAGTTCTATCAGCTGACCATAGGACTGCATGATGACTGCATTAATTAAAGTAACATCCATTTTTGAGCCTCCTGTCCTTATCTATATAATATATGGTAATGATGACAATTATCTCAATCTGTGACATCCTCCCCGTGAAGATTAAGTAAAGTGATGTACGTGGAAGTGATGAGCTCTGAAGTGCCACAGATGTTACTTGTTTAGAAAGTTCGTTCTGGCAGTGCCATGGGGATGGACGGGGAGGCGGGGAGAGCTGGAGAGACAGCTGGGACTGTCTCGCAGAGTGTCCTTCTGTCTCAGGGTGGTGGTATGGTGGGGTGGAGAGGCAAGGGCGGGTTTAAAGGCCATATGAAGGAAGAATCATTGGTCGGCTGGTTGGGAGGGAGATGGGGGAGGTGGGAGGGGAACTGATTAGAAGAAATGACATGTGGAGTTCGCGGCATGCGTGGAGGAGGCTGGGTGGAAGAGTGGGGTGAAGGAGTTGGCTTATCGAGAGCTTAAGGGTTTGGAACCATTCAGGTGGCCAATTGTCAGAGTCTTGGGACCCAAACACATCCCGGAGATTATCTGGAGCCCAGGGCTTTGATCTGGTCGTTAAGTCTGTGTTACCAGAGTTGGAAAAGGGAAAGCACGAAATAGACATCTGGATAACAGAACGAAAGCACTGAACCAGCACAGCCGTTTATGCCGCAGCAGCCGCTCTGTGGAGGGAAAGAGTAAATGCCTATTTTGAACCGAAGAATGGGGACGGTAGCTGTCAGCGCGTCATGTTTCCCCAAGCTGGTATGAGCACGTGGACCTGCAGGGTAGAAGGGAGGAGATGTGTCTGACACCAGAGCAGCAGGTAGAGCCACTGCCCAGGTCAGCTGATGCCTGGGCATAGCTTGGTGACTTCCCTTTTCGTTATTCTCTCATGCGAGGGTGAGGGCTCTGGGATGTGGGGCAGAAGCAGTTGTGCTGGTCCGCTCCAGTCCTCGCGCACCGTTCTCCTTAGGCAAGTTCTTTTCTGTGAGTCTGGACGGCCTTGGCTTTGGGTGGTTCCGGCTGTGGTTTCGGCTCATGCCCTGGCTCCGGGACTGCCCGCGTACATCTTCCCTCCTTCTCACGCTAGTTGCTGGTGACCCTCTGCCAGACACCAGGGGGCTGTAGGAGAAGGTGAGAAGGCACCAGCATCTCTCCTTCCTTCTCCCCTCCCACTCTCTGAATCCCTGGTCTCCTGGCGTTTGGCACCCCAGAGCCAGTTGGACTAGTTCCTGCCCTGCCCAGCTTGGGCGAGGACAGCACCCTGCTGGTCCTGCTCTTGTATTTACCTTTGATTGATAATTGACTCTTAGATAATGGCTCCTGGGAGGTGACATGGCCTAGAGGAAAGAGCCTGGGATTGGGGAATTCAGGAAGGGTTGGGTTGGAATTCTGGCTGCCACTGGGATGACCTCAGGCAAGTTCCTTCACCTGCTTGATCCTTAGTTTCTTTTTTTTTTATTTTTATTTTTATTTATTATTATTATTATTATTATTATTATATTTTGAGACAGAGTCTCACTTTGTTGCCCAGGCTAGAGTGAGTGCCGTGGCGTCAGCCTAGCTCACAGCAACCTCACACTCCTGGGCTCAAGCGATCCTCCTGCCTCAGCCTCCCGAGTAGCTGGGACTACAGGCATGCGACACCATGCCCGGCTAATTTTTTTCTATATATTTTTAGTTGTCCAGCTAATTTCTTTCTATTTATAGTAGAGACGTGTCTCGCTCTTGCTCAGGCTGGTTTTGAACTCCTGACCTCGAGCAATCCTCCCGCCTCGGCCTCCCAGAGTGCCAGGATTACAGGCGTGAGCCACCGTGCCCGGCCGATCCTTAGTTTCTTGTCTGTGCAATGGGATTGTCAGGGCGAAGCCACAAAGTTCGAAAGTACCTAGCATCGTGACGGCGGTTTCCTTCCTTCTCGCTCAGGCTGCGCTTTGCCAGAACACCAGATTGGTGTCAGGAGTTGCGGGCTCTGTCTTCGTTTGGCTCCTTGGGGAAGTCACTTCCCCAGCTGAGCCCTTGAGGACTCACGTGGTGAGTGTACAGGTATCCATGGGACCTTGAGTGCTGATGCTCTGTGACCCTGCACGTCTGCAGTCGGGCCTTCTGGCCACTTCTCTGCTCTTCCCTACTCTTGCTAGAAGAGGGGGAAGGGAGAAGGGGTCACATGGGTAAAATGCTCCGTTAACAAGAAATACCCCTGTTTCTAGAAAAAGGCTTACTGCGGGAGGTGTGTCACATCTCTGTAGGGCACCTCACCTCCTTCCTCGGTGATGGAGGAGAATGAACCCCCCACTTCCCTCTCGTGGGGAGTCAGCTCCTTTGAGCTACCCAGTGGCAGAAGAACTCTAGTGCCCAAAGCAAGGCGTCGGCTAGCGTCTTCAGGAACCCGTCCATCGTGTAACAGGAACCTGCCCTGTGCCCCACATTGTTCCAGGCAGCTTAGAAGTCTGAGCAATGTACAGGCCACTCCTGACTTCCAGGTGTCTTCACGTGGGAGGGCTGCTGCCAGCCGCACAGCACGGAATCTCCATTCCCTCTTCCTGCCTCTTCCCCTCCGGTCCTTCCTCCCCTGTGCTCGCTGCTGGGGCAGCAACTGTGGTCGCTCTGTGGGCCGCCGGGTGGCCCAGGCTCTTCTCTCGCCAGCCGCTCTGTCTCCAGGGCAGAGTCAGCAGGACCAGCCAGTGCCTGCCGAGGTGTCCTCCAACCTGGCATCACCTGGGAACTCTGAAGGGGGTACTGGGGCGCGGGGTGCCATCCCACACCAGGTAAAAAACCCTGGGGATGAAGCATGGTGTGTTTAAAAATCTCCCCAGGTGATGATTCACCTAAGCGGCCTTCCAGAACTTCCTACCGACCTCTGTCTTGGCTGCAGATCTACTCAGACCCCCTCGTCACGATGCTTTCTGTCACTCTCCCCGTAGCCTGTGTCTCAAACTCTCTGTCCCCAAGGCTTTGTCTCCCTTTTCAATGTGGCTCAGTCCTTTCCTGTGTATTCCACCCTCTTCTGGTTCTTGTCCCACAGGGGCCCTGCCCAGGCTGTGGGAACTGCAAACCGAGGTGACACCCAAGTTGGAACCTGGGCGATGTCCTGGAGAAACGTCATTTGCCGATGGTGGACCAAACTGGTACCAGTCTTCTGGCACTTTATGAACTCAGCAGTCTTTCTTTTTTTTTATTGGACTGGTTGGGAACTTAACCACCATGCAAATATTGTTTTCATTTAAAACTTAAGAGGTCCACTATGCAAAACAGTAAGATTTGCTCATGCCCTCCCTACGCTTACTATCTAGTAAGAAGAGACCTAAACTCACAGGAAAATTACTGCCACACAGAGTCCAGGGCCAGAGTTTCTCCTCTAGGCCAGCCACCCTTAAATGTGGGCCTATTGAGGGATCGTTGGGAGTGTTTTAAAAATGCGCATGTTCTTGCCACATTCCACTCAATTCTGATTCAGTGTTTGAGGTTGTAGAAGGAACTGGCACGTGAATGCAGAGAGAGAGAGAGGAAGTCGGAACAGGCTGGAGTTGGTGGAGGAGGCTTCCTGGAGGAGGGTCCTGAGTTTGTCCTTTCCCTAGAGGAGCCCTGAGCCATGGTCCGGGAGGCCATGCACGGGCACCCTGCCTCCCTGCTGTTTCTTGGTGTCCCCTGCCCCGACACCTGGCTGCAGAGGCCCTCAGCTCAGGCGTGTTGGCACATTCTTCCTTGATCAGGAAGCGTCTGCCCGGGGCTGCTGGTGTGCCACTCCGGCAGCCAGCTGTCACTGTTAATCTTCTAGGTCCAGTAATTGGGGTGGACACTGGGCATCACTTTGAATCAAGCTTCAGAGATCCCAGGGCTGTTTTCTCCTGTGTCATCCATTTCCCCCTGGGTGGGGAGGAAGGTGTGGGGGGGAGAAGCAGCCTTTTCAGACATTTGTCATATTTTCCTGGCTTCTCGGGGTGGAGAGGAGGTATACTTGAGCCCAGAAGCAGACCCCTGGGGTAACTGGGCCCGCAGAGCTGCTGCTTTCTGTCTTCCTCTCTCTGAACACGGCCAGCTGCCCGGGAGGCTGGGACTGAGGGAGGAGCGGCCCTGGAGGGGTGGGTCGGGGCATGACGTAGTTGCAATCTGATCGGTTCCTATCTGTCATTATGAGTGGTTAGTGTCTGCATGGTTCCCTGAATGCCACTTCATCACTCATAATTCAGGATTGGGCTCTGGAGGCCTCCGGGCTGTGGTTTAGGGTGAGGAGAGCGAGTTGTGCAAGGGCAGCTCTGAGACTTGGCATTTGCATCTTGTAATTAGCGCTGCGGGAGGGGGGCCAGGAACTGCACCATACGCCAGCCTCGCTCCAGTGTTTCCGCCTAATTCTCCCAACCGCCCTACAAATAGGGCTTACTGTCTCCATTTTATAGGTAAGGAAGCTCTCCTGCGGTCACAGAACACTAATGTCACAGCTGGAATTCCAGCAGCTCAGGCTTTTAAATTACAGCGTGCTGCTTCTAGCTCATCGGCCTGGAAGTCAGGGGCTTGAGCTTAGGTTCAGGCTGTGCTACCGATTACGTGGCCTTGGACAGATCCCATCACTCACAAGTGACTTTGCTCAATTTCGAAACGGGGTAGGGGGGTGGTGGCAGTTGCTCGGTCCCCAGCAGAGGCCTGTGTCTCTCCTTGTGTCCCCGGAGCCCTTGCCTCCCATGAGGGCCTGCAGAGGGGGACTCCGGGCATTCGGAGTCTGAGCAGAGCTGAGTCAGCGCCCAGAGTGGCTCCTGCCCCCCTCCGGGCCAGCGTCAGTCACTCCCGTGCCTTCTGGGGGACTCTGGCCCCTCCCCAGACTCTGATTTCAGGGCTGCAAGGCTTGTCTCCTCCCTAACCCAACAGAGGTTTCTTAAAAAAATAAAAAAGCAGTCACCGTGCCGTTGAGAAAATTGCATAAATAAAAAGTATAAATCAGATCCTCCACGGCGCAGATGCTAATCTGGCTACTCAGAGTCGGCTTTTCAGTTAAACCGCCCGCAAAGGGAGGCAGGTGGAGTGCAGTCCTTTCTCCAGGTCTCCCACTCTAAAATCCCAGGGTTCTGAGAATCCTTTTTTGTGGTATGATCCCTGGATCCACTTTCTTGCTTGGATTTGCTTCAAATAATGCATGTTTATTTAGACAACTGGAGCTAGAAGGACTCTTCCCTGTCACCTGAGACATTTCTGAAAGGCCATCTCCTGGAATATAACGGGTCGTTTCACCGCTAATCTTTGGGTAAATTAAGTTCCCTTTATCCAAGATTCACCTTCTTTTAATCGCCTTGGGATGACTCCAGGTGCTGGAAGCTTCAAAGGTTTTTCTTTGAGGCTTTGGGCAACAGTTTAGGAGGTCACCAGGAGCTATGAAAAGAGTCCCAGGTTCTTGATGGATTGGATTTTCCAAGGTAGACATTGGGAACTCCAGAGCTGTGATTTCTAATCTCGACTGTTCCTTTGGTATGTGACAGTCCCTGTGTCTTCATTGCTTCATCCCTGACAGTGGAGAAATTAGAGAGCCAAAGAGCTTATGCCAAGGTGGAGTATGTTGCCAGACATGGTGCCTTCTAACAGTACATGCTTAGTGTTCCATTGTGTACAGACATCATTGCGTTTGCTACTCACAACTGTCCTGTGAAGTAGGCCGAACAGATATATTTCTTTTACTTGTATGCTGTGTGAGTTTGTACCCTATGTAGTATGAAAAGAATTTTGAAGTGGCTTAAAAGAAAATCAGATCTCAGCGCAGAAAACATATAATAACTAACACTTGTTGAGAGTCTTCTATGTACCAGGGACGATTCCAAGTGCTCTTAAATGTATTAGCTCATCTGTGTTAGGAGGTAAGTACTATTATTTATCCCTATTTTTACGGAAAGGAAACCCGAGGCTCAGTGTTACTCACAGTGGGTCACAGACTTTTAACCACTGTAGGAGAACACCTCTCGGCAGCAAATAAGGCTAGAGGTAATGTTAATGCCACAGGCTTCCAACAGGAGTCCTGGATTATTTTCCGGGAATTATCATCACCGTTTTACAGGTGAGGACTGTGAGCTGAAGAATGGTTAAGGGGCTTGCTCAAGGTTGCCGGGCTGGAGAATGGCACGGACAGAGCTGGAATCTTGGGCCTCCTGTCTCTTGGTGCTGTTTCCACGGCCTCACCCAGCATCCTTCTTAAAGTGAAACACCTGTGTCTTTCAGAACCTGGCAGTCGGGGCAGGAGCCGTCGGATCTTTGCAGCTGACATACATCTCGAAGGTAATGTTGGCCTGGGACTCTGGGAATTCATGTTCTCTAAGTAGGTTCAGTATCTAAACAAGAGGGAGTGTCAGATCCTTCGGGCCTTACTATTTGGGGACAGTGCATGGGCACTAAAGTGCTCCCTTTCCCCCACACGTCGCCGCCTGCGGAAGCTTTGGGGCCCTGGGTGGCTGTTGGGGTGGCGGTCCAAGCTCTCGCAGGGTGGGCCCGCAGCCTCACGCTCCTTGTACAGTGCTCCCAGCTGCTGGGGAGGCGGTGGAGGTGGTGGCTGAGCTGTGGAGGTAGGGGTGGCACGTGACCTTTTTGGTAATTGGGACGAAAAGGAATACAAAAGCAACCCCAAATCCAGCAACTGTAAAGGATTCTCTCAGAGTGCTGCAGCTAAACAGAGACAGCTCAGAAAGTGCCGGGGCTTCGCTGGAATTTTTATAAATCACCTGGCAGATGACTACAGAGAGACGGCTAAGAATGCCCGGAGAAGCTGCTCCGATGTGCCAGGAAGACATTCAGCTGCCAGATAACAGCTGGGGAGCCGGGCAGGTAACCGGCAAGCCACGCCCTAGCCCAGCTTGCACAGTGCAGGGAGAGCAGCCCCTCCACCTCTCGTGTGCTGAGAGCCGGGGCTGGGGCCACTGAGCGATGCCCAGCTGTAACTGCCGAATTCGGTGTCTTTAAGCAGCCCCTCCCTGGAGCAGGCACCCTGCTACCCGTGATGCCCCACAGTGATGCAAAGGCTGGGGCTTTAGGGCCTCCCCAGAAGGAGGAACTCTTTGTTGGGGAGGAGAGCCAGGTGGCAGGGAGCCAGTGCTGAGCTTTGGGAAGTGCTGCTCTCCCCACACACCCTGGCTTCGGGCCTCCTGGGGGCCTCTGGTGCCTTGTCCACCCTCTCCCACCCTTGGGGGCTTGAGCCGAGTGGCCGCTGTCTCCCTCTTTTAACAAACAAGCTTTGGGAGCCCTCCATCTCCGGGGCCAGGAGATGAGCCTGGAGGGGGCCCTGGGGCCCCAGGAGGAGAGCCCACCTTTAGCGGGAGCTGCAGGCAGGGTCTGGCAGACACAGCCCGGGGGCAAAGGCAGATGCCAGGCAGGGCAGCATCAGGGCGGATTAGAGAGGGCAGAGGATGACCTCAGGGGAGGGGGAAGGGCCTTTCAAAGCGCAGATTTGCTAGCACAGCTGCTGACGGTTTGTGCATGCTTGTGGTGAGCCGTGTGGCCGCCTGCCCTGCCCAGACCAGCCAGGGGCCTGGGACCTGCCTTCCCTCCCTCTCCCATCCCCATCTTGCTGGGAGCTTATTAGGTCATTTCTCCAGGAGGGTTGGAGAAAGAATTGAGAGAGCGGGGGAGCGGAGAACCTCGTGATAATAAATGGAAACTGAAACCCTCTCCGGTTTGAAAGGGTTTGGGAGGACTTTTTTTTTTTTTCTTTTGGTGGGGGAAGACCGAATACAGTCTCCTGCTGGATCACGATTTATAAATGCAGCTTAGAGGAGGGGTTTTAGAATCCTCCGCTTTGGAGGCTGCCTCCTTTAGAAAAGATGACCTGCCTTTTAGCCCTTCTGAGACAGGCAGGCCTGGATGAGTGGTTTTTGTGTGTGTGTGTGTGTGTGTGTGTGTGTGCAAAACCCACAGCTGCCGCGGGGTCAGGTTACAAGAGCTGAGAGCCTTTAACTCCTGCCTGACTCACCGCCAGCCAGAAAGCAGGGGTTTTCCCGGCAGGATGTTCCACCCGCCCTGGTGCTGGTGGCCGCTCCAGCGCTCCGTGCTATTTCTCGTTAACCTTTAGGTATTCCCTCCTGGAGGAAAGCACCTGCCCACCGTGCATGCCTCCCCCGCCCTCTCCGGAGAGCTGGCCTTGGGAGGATGGGGACCAGCGTGGGTCCCTCAGAGAGGCAGAGATGAGCGCGCTTGATCTGAAGTCATCTGGGGCACCCACGGCAGCAGAACCAGTTCTTGGGCAAACTAGGAAATAATTGAAGGGGCCCTTTGGCCCCAGCCACTGTCCCTGCCGCCACCTTCTCCCTGATGATCCTTCTCTTCCGTTCCAGCCATCTCTGCACAGCCAACCCCACTGTCCCGCCCCAGCTGTGTCCCGGTTTTTCAGGCCTTGCCCTACACCACCTGTGGGGAGGGGTTTCCTAGAACAGTGTTTCTTAACTTTTTTGTGTGTGTGTGGGTCACGGATCCTTTTGAGTGTCTGCTGAAAAGCGTGGACTCGTTTTCCAGGTAAATGTATAGATGTGTGTGTACACACCCTGACTTTGCCTGTAATTTCAAGGGGCTCAGTGACCCCCTGCAGCTGGCCCGGAGAGCCCCCTGCAGAACCCTCTCACTCATGCTGGGGCGGGGGCTGCTGTCCCCTGCTCCCGATGCCACCCCCTGGGGCCAGGTCACCCGGACACCGGGCGGAGCTGCACCAGTTGCTGGTGCTTCTCTGCCAGAGGGGCCCAGCCCCCCTCCCGGCCTGCTGGGGCAGACAGGGTGGGGCTGGCCTAGCCATGCCCAGCCCCCGAGGAGCCTGCTGCTCCTGTGGTCTGTGTTTGATCTGATAAGAGTGAGCTCCTGAGAGTCTGTTGTGCTGCGGAGCAGTCCTGTGTGCGTCACCCTACCGGGGACAGTGCCCACTCCCTGCCCACATCCCCAGCCTCCATTCACTTCTGGGGTGTCCGTGGGACCCGCCGGTCAACGTTGGGCTGTGGTGCAGCTGCCCAGCTGCGGCCGCCTCGGGGGTGCCGGTGGCCGCGCTCTGGTGCCCTCCCTGGCACTGCCAGGCGTCCTCAGCCGTCTGCAGCCACACATCTCCCTGTGGATCTGCTCTGTTCTGTCACCACGTCCGAAAGGGGCACGGTCAGCAGCACACAGTGGATGGGGAGGGAGGGGTAGAGCGGGATCATTCCCTCCAGCGGGTGGGAGTTCCTCCTCCACGGTGACCGGGTGTCAGGGAGAGGCCAACGCCACATTTCCGTGATACGTTCGTTCGATTCTCCCCTCTGCCTTTCTCTCTGTAGGGCGCAGCGGCAGAGGGGCATGACTCCGTGTTCCTCTTTCTGCCTTCTGTGACCGTGGGACGGGGACTAGTCTTTTCACTGTGGCTCCACTAACCGGGAGGCTGGCCGGGGACGCCGAGGGGCGCGCCTGTGGCCCGCAGCCCGCCAGGGCAGAGCTAGGGCCCCTCCTGTTAACTCAGCGGCGAGGCGCTTTGCCAGGCCCTCCTTCCGTGGCGAGGCACGGGGCGTGGGGCCCTCACACGCACCTCCCGAGGCGACGCGGGCAGGACGGCCTCTCTGAGGGCGCCAGCTCCCGCCCTGAGTGCGGGACGTTCTCACCGCAAGGGCCGGCGGGAAGTGGCGTAATCCGAACGGTGGTCGCCGGCCAGTGATGACCGAGAGTTTTTCAGAGATAGGGCGATTCCATGCGTAGTAGGAGAAACATTCCGATATTAAGCCAGAGAGGGCCTGGGAGTGCCCCGCTGCTCAGCGTCGCCTAACGCTGAGCACAGAAGGGGAGCGGGGTGGGTTCTAAGGGCCTGGACGGCCACGGCTGTTGCATGGTGCCCAGGGTTATACGGCGACCGGAGCAGGAGAAGCAGGAGTGTGTGGACAAGAAGACCGGTGGGAACGTGGACGCTGAGGGACAGAAGAAGAAAGCGAGTCACTGACAGACCACATCGCTGCGAGCAGGACAGAAAGACACACACTATGGTTCAGGCTGCATTCGGGGGTCAGAAACCCAGGAAAACATGAGCGCAAGGGGCCCAGCCTATGATGTTACAGACCGCCTGTGGCCTGTGAGTCTGTGAGTCTAGACATGACTGAATGTGGGGAATCTACACTCAGGATGTGTGGTTTTCCCTTTGCTTAAATCCTCATTTTTTTTTTTTTTTTTTTTTTTTTTGAGACAGAATCTCGCTGTGTTGCCCAGGCTAGAGTGAGTGCCGTGGCGTCAGCCTAGCTCACAGCAACCTCAAACTCCTGGGCTCAAGCGATCCTGCTGCCTCAGCCTCCCGAGTAGCTGGGACTACAGGCATGCGCCACCATGCCCGGCTAATTTTTTCTATATATATCAGTTGGCCAATTAATTTCTTTCTATTTTTAGTAGAGATGGGGTCTCGCTCTTTCTCAGGCTGGTTTCGAACTCCTTACCTCGAGCAATCCGTCCGCCTAGGCCTCCCAGAGTGCTAGGATTACAGGCGTGAGCCACTGTGCCCGGCCTTAAATCCTCATTTTTTTCAGGACTTTTTAAGTTCCTGTGACCGCCCCACCTCACAACATGGTAAACATACCAGAATGCAGCCATATTCCTCGTTAAACATAATTGTTTGGCTATAAAATATTTGGAAGGATTTTAATCATTTTACTTTTGGAAGGACTTGGTGATGAGTAACTCATCTAATTTATTTTTGGTTCTAATTTCTGGGCAGTCCTCTTGCAGACACACAGAGATTCTTGTGAAGGAAGAAAATGTAAGCTGCTAATTATTTGCAAATGTAATGAAGCTTTTTTTGCATGCTTCATTGAAAAATTGATGAAGTTGACTTAATGTGATGGCTCATACACATTTAAAGACTTGTCAGTGAGTTTGATATCATGCTGTTACGCAGATGCTGAGTTAAATATTTATTAACTTTGGATATGCCATCTTTGTTTTGTATGTTGGAGGCCAAGCAATTTTTCCGGGTCTTGTAGAAGCTCGCAGGTCCTCAGCATTTTGCCCTTAGTTCCAAGTGGCATTATTATCCCTTATTTGATAGAACAGGAAATAATGGAGGTCACATAGCTGGGACACCTGTCATTTGAGACTCTCTTGTCTCGAAAGCCCAGGGTGTACTGCCTGTACACCTTTCTTTTGATCTTTTATAAGGTGCTACCTCAGTTCCCATTGGAGTATTTGGGGTGATATTAATTTGGGTTTAGGAATCTGGGCAGTCGTATAAGAAGAACTTACAGCCAAGAGCGAGAACCTAGACAAGACCGGTGGGTCAGTTTCGGTTAGCCCCTAGCAGCTGTGAGCCATGAAGTGACTTTAATTTTGACTCCAGATTTGCTTCAGCTCCTGGCTTCTAAAGTGCCTCCCGTGAAAGCAGCAGGCACTCCCGGAGCCCCGAGTGAGCACAAGTAGAAGAATGCCCTTGGCTAGAAAGGGGATGGAGGGAATGATACGTCCAGGAGATGCTTATGACAGTGTGTCAAGAGTCCCCAGCCTGGGTCCCATGGGGAGGTGGCTGCCTCCTTAGAGGCCCCAGGTGTATAGGGTTGGAGGCTTGCGCTGGGGAGGGTCAGCTACGTCAGGACGTCACCTGGCATTTGTGG
Organism: Mirza zaza; assembly: GCA_008750895.1. NCBI lineage: Eukaryota > Metazoa > Chordata > Mammalia > Primates > Cheirogaleidae > Mirza > Mirza zaza. The sequence goes on from VSMD01043679.1 coordinate 19,198, forward strand.
GCATGTGATGGAATACGAGGGGTTGTCGCTGTCGTCTCTGCGTGTTCGAACCTGAGCGTTGTGGGCTTACATGTGCGGACGCTCAGGAACGTGCGTGCAAGGGGCAGGGTTGCAAAAGCCAGTAGAGATAAAGCAACAGGAGTTATAAAGATACTTGCACTTCCTCATCCTCTTCCCTTAAATACACAGGTACGTTCTCTGCGTCCATCAGCCCCACTCCGGGCATGTGGAAAGTGCCTGTTTTCATAGCTAAGTGGTCAGGTTGTCAACGGAAAAAAGCCAAAGTCTGCAAAATAATTTTAAAGAGATTTATTCTGAGCCAAATTTGAGGACCATGACCCGGAGCCACCGCCAAGAGGCCCTGGGCAAGTGGACTCGCTGTGGCCGGGTTACAGTTTGGTTTTTATACATTTTAGAGACAAGGGTTACGGGTAAAGCCATCAATCAATACGTGGGAGGCGTACATTGGTTTGGACCAAAAAGGAGGGCCATCTCAAAGGGGGGGTGGCTTACAGGTTACAGGTGGGTTTAAAGATTCTTTAGATTGTAATTGGCTAAAGACATGAAGCTTTGTCTAAAGACCTGGAATGTTTTAACATAAACTATTTACCAGAGATAAGCCACCATTTGTTCCATAAATTGAGGACCTGCAGGTCTGTCTTACATACCCTTAGGCCTGTTAATGGGCTACAAAGGAAGTCTCCAAGAAGGGAGGGGGGCATGATAAGGCCTGTCTGACCTCCCTCCTCCTGGCAGGCAACTTTGCCCTTGAATATTCCTTTGGCCACGAGGGGGTCCTTTCAGTCAGCCGGTGGGGGGGGTGTGTGTGAGCATTTTAGTTCACAAGGTAGATGTAAAGGCAGTCTGTGTCTAAATGTGGCTTTCTGTGAGCTCAGACTGGAATCGGTGTGTTTGTGGCAATACCGCCTTCACCTGGGAGAACTGCTTAGGGAGGGGTCGTTGTTGAAAGAAGAGAGAGGAGTGGAACCCTGAGGGTGTGAGTTAGGCCAGGACAGGTTCACGAACTCAAGCGAATCAGCTGGCAAAGGTCAAACAACCCCATTAAAAAGTGGGCAGAAGACACGAACAGAAACTTTTCAAAACAAGGTAGACTAATGGCCAAAACACATATGAAAAAATGCTCACTGTTATTTTAATCACCAGGGAAATGCAAATTAACACATTGACTGCCACAGCTAGGAAAAAAAATTCCCTGGGGTCGTCAGAGAAATGCAAATCAAAACCACAAAATGAGATATCGCTTAACTCCAGTGAGAATGGCCTTTATCAAAAAAGTCCCCAAACAATAAATATTGGAGCACTGCTGGGGGTACTGCAAACTAGTCAACCTCTATGGAAAGCAGTATGGAGAAACCTCAGAGAACTAACTGGACTCAATGGCTTTTAAAAGCGTTTTCTTGCAAAAGACAAAGGTTAACACAGACATCAAGACAGTGGTTATCTCTGAGGGGTGGGGACTCTGTCAGGGAGGGGCATAGCGATGGCTTCTAAGAGATAGGACCGATAATGGCTGTTTCTTATGAGTTCAGGATTTCACTTGATGATTATTTTTAAATGTACGCGTGAGTTTGATATACTCTTTTTTATGTATGAAAGCTTTCATAATAAGACATTTTCAATGCTGTTAGAAACATACTTATGTTTCTTTTATTTTTTATTTGATTTAGGTGAGCATAGCTACCCCAAAGCAGAAACCAAAAACTCCATTTTGCTTTGGTAAGTACTGAGCCAAGGGGCCGGGTTTTCTTAACACTCGTACAGCGACTTCCTCTTTTGCGTGGAGACAGTCCTGTGATCACATGTGACTGTATCCTGTGCGTATGAGTGACTTCAGTCACAGGGATGTTCCTGGGTGTCAGGTGATATCACCCTCCTTGGTCTTGCTGCCATGATTGTTAGTAACATCAGGACAGAAGTATAGGGACCAGTAACATTTCAGTTTTCTTTTTCTTTTGGATTTAATTTTGTGTTTCTTTAAATGACAGTCACTGTACATTTTCATGGGGTACGTAAGGTATAGTGTCATTAGCTTGTCCGTCATCTCAAATATTTATCTTTTTTTCTTGTTTTGATTCTATCTTTTTAAATTGGTAAATAACAACTATACATGTACATTACGGTTTTCTCGATGCCTCAGGGTGGGTGCAAAATGTCTCCTAGAAGTTTCTGGGAGCCCTCATCTGAGAGCTGAGTAACTGGTGTGCTCAGAAGGGTGTAGACTCCGAGGAGGCCGTGTCAGGAAGGAAGGGGAGACTTGAAAGGAAGGAACAATCTGTTGAGCGTCTCAGTGTTGCCCAAAGAGTTTTGAGGGGTGTGACGTAGGAAGCAGAGCCACTCGGTGGGTGCCCCACATCAGGGGATCGTGGTGAATTCAACGAATGGGTCATTGAATAGTTACTTGGCTCCTCCTGTGTTCTCAGAACTGTCCTAAGTGCTAAGAGCAAATGCTCACAAGTAGTTTCTGTTGCATGTCTAGTGTGGTTCTGCATGAAACCTTCACCAAGGCAGGCTTATTCCCCTGCTTTGTCATGTGGCATCCTCAGCACTTAATGCTGGCTCCTGGTGCATAGTGGGCGCTCGATAAATGTTTGTTGAATGAATGAAAGAACTGGTGAATTCTTTGTCTTAACCCCACGAAGCCCACCTCCTACAATTCCGGCTTACGCAAGAATAAAATAGTCTCTTTGACTGCTCTCTCTCCCCGCTTCCGATTGGTTCAGACTTCTTTGGTGCTGTCATTCTTCCATTTCTTTCAAACATCGTGGGGCTAAGCTTAGAAATAACTCTCAGATTTTGTAGTCATTATATATATATGAAAAATATTATGGTAATAAACCTAGAAGTACATTGTTGGCCCGGTGGGATGCTCGGAGGAAAGAACAGGTTGACAGTGAGGCTGAGGTCACAGATTCGGTCTCGGGCAAGCTTCATTCCATTTCCCAACCGCAGACAGGGCTCCCGAGCCGGGCCAGTCTCGTCTGTGGGTCAGAACCCTGCGCGCCAGCACGCCTGCGCCTCTGTCAGCACGTGCCACGGAACAGCTGCTGCCGGTGTCCGGTGTCGTTCTTGTGGCCAACGGGACAATCTCGTTTCTGCAGGTGGGAGGGAGAGCCGGCAGGTGTGGCCTGCCGCTTGCTAGATGTCCACTCAGCTGACTCAGCACCGTGGGAGATTTCCGCCTCGGGCATCCGTCTGTCTTGCTACCTGTGTGGACCCTTGTTGAGAGTTGCTTGCATTCTGACCTGAGCGTCTCCCCTTCTTCGTGACTTTTTGCAGTTATCAATGCCCTGTCTCAGAGATATTTTCTTCAAGCCAACGACCAGAAAGATCTGAAGGACTGGGTGGAAGCCCTGAACCAAGCCAGCAAGATCACCGTACGTACGGTTTCTTCTCCTTTCTAGGGGGTGGCAGACGTGCCCCTTCCCGGCACGTCTTTGGGGTCGGGGGGGGAAAGCTCTGACGGCAGCGCAGACCCGGTCCTCTGGGCCTCTTCCCGAACCTGGGCTGACCGACCACGAGGTGCAACCCAGAGTCTGAGTTTGAATCGAGTGCAGGGGCAGTTTCTGGAGCGTGCCCTCCATGCTTCCCGGCAGGGCGCCGGCAGCGTGGCTCGGTGATTCTGGGATGGGATTCAGAGCGTGGGAGGGTTGGAAAATGGATTGCTGAGTGGAAGGGAAAAGTTTATGAGGGGGAGTCAGCACTGGGTCCTGGATACTCTTCTTGCTTTTGGAGGCTGCTTTGCAGGGCCGGTCCGAACCGTCTGCCGGCCTGGCTTGAAACTGTTCTGGGAGGACCCCCGTTCTCTTTGACTCGGCTGGTGAAGAACTCCTCTCTTCTTCCTTAGCCTAGACACACAGAAATACAGAAAAAAGAACGGGGAAAGGATAAGGAGGAAGGAGAAGGAAAACCGTATGTTTTAGAATAAAGTCGACCTTCCATCAGTAAGACAGGCAGACTCTCGGCTTATGGTCCGTGGTTTGTACGCCAAAAAAGTTTGAGTTTCTGTGTTACACAGCCAGAAACGCTCACATTTGAGGGACTTCTAGTGATATCAGCTCTGCACTGGGGTAAATCATTCTCCCAGGTGCCCCAGAGTTCCTGTGAATAAATGAATGGAAGAAATCTCCTCACCTATCCTGCATTTGTGTGGATATGCCGGCGTACTAACCCACACCAAGTACAACTCAGTCATCTCAGCAGTTTTGTTTGTTAGCTTGTCATTCTGATAAATCTTGACAGGCCTGTGAAAAGAAAACCTAATGGCAGGCAGGAGGAAGCGAGATGGTTGCTGGCGTACTCACTCGTGCCAACCTGTGTGCTTGGGTGCTGGTTTTAATAAAGGTTTTCTTCGTTCAGTTTGGGTGTCTTCACCCTTTAGCATTCTGTACAGTTCCATTTCCTTCAGTGTCTAACACTTGATTCTTTTTATTAATTTATTTTTTTTGAGACTGAGTCTCACTCTGTCGCCCTGGCTAGGGTACAGTGGTGTCAGCCTAGCTCACAGCAACCTCAGACTCCTGGGCTCAAGGGATCCTCCTGCCTCAGCCTCCCGAGTAGCTGGGACCACAGGCGCGCACCACCACGGCCAGCCAGTTTTTCTATTTGTTGTAGCAACAGGGTGTCACTCTTGCTCAGGCTGGTCTCGAACTCCTGAGCTCACGTGGTTCTCCCACCTTAGCCTCCCAGAGTGCTAGGGTTACAGGTGTGAGCCACTGCACCTGGCCTCTTTTAGTTATTTTAAAGTATCTCTACCTTATTGTTGATCATGGTCATTTTGTTGTGCTGCAAACATTGTTCATTCTTTCTAACTATCTTTGCACCCATTAACCATCTCCACTTTACCCCCTCTTCCCCGCCACCCTCCCAGCCTCTGGTAATCATCATTCTACTCCCAGTTTTCATGAAATCATTCGTTTTCAATATTTAGCTCCCACATATGCGTGAGAACGTGTGACATGGGTCTTTCTTTGCTTGGTTTATTTCACTAACATAATGTCCTCCAGTTCCATCCTTGTTGTTACAGAGGGGGCAGGATCTCATTCTGTTTGTGGTTGTATCATAGTCCATGGTGTATATGTATGACACTTCCTTTATGTGTTCGTTCGTTGGCGGGACACTCGGGTTGATTCCAAATCCCATATAGTTTCACTGTGCTACTGGCCACCATTTGTAATTAACCCGATTGTTTTGCAACGTGTACATAGTTTTTGGTCACTCTCCCTGCCTGACGTGTAAGCTCAGTGAGGGCAAGACCCTTATCTATTTCGTTTGAAGTTTTATCTGGTTTCTGACCAGGGAAGGGCTGGGTCATAGTAATTGCTCAGTAAACTCATAGAGTCCGTGTATATCTGGTGCGTGGGGAACGGGTTGCCAGCCAATTTCTCGTGTTTGGATGTGGGTGGATGGAAGGGCTATGGAGAAGAAGGGAGTCTGACTATAATTTGGTACACTAGCTTTTCTCATGGCGTTGGCGCTCTGCTTTTCCTAAGCTTTCTGTTCCCTGTTGAGCACGCTGCCATTCTTCCCAGGTGCCCAAAGCTGGGAGCCTACCCCTGGCTACTGAAGTTCTCAAAAGCCTAGCGGCTCCTCCAGCCCTGGAGAAGAAGCCACAGGTGGCCTACAGGACGGAGATCATCGGAGGAGTGGTGGTCCACACACCCATCAACCAGGTGGGGGCCTGGCTGGGGCTGCCGGGGAGCCGGAGGGTGTGGGGGTGTCCGTGGTGTGCACAAGGGACTGGGCAGGGGGGAGGCTGGGTGGGAGTGGGGGAGCTAGTGCAGGTGGGCTGATCAGGAGAATACGGGGCAGGGCTGGGGCGGGCTGAGTCACGGCAGCACAGAAATTGCACCAGATGCAGGAGATAAGCACTTGCAGAACCCAAGTGGGAAATAGACCCAAGCGAGGCCGGAGAGACCGGAAGGAAGCCCAGTGTCCATCCTCCCGTCTGGGTCCTGCTTTGCATTCTCTGCCCTTCTCCTCCTCCTGGGTCTGCTCACCCTCCCTGAGCCTTGTCTGGGAAAGCACCCCGCAGCGTGCCTGGTGGGAGCACAGAAGGTCGACTTTCCTGTTTGTTTCTTCTCCGACAGAGTGGGGAAGGGGCAAGAGGTCTCTCGGAGGGAGGTGGCAGGGCTGCGGCTGCATGGAGGGTGGAGGGAAAGGCGCTCGCCTGACAACGCTGGTTCCTTGCAGAACGGTGGCGGCGGGGACGGGCAGGAGGGGAGCGAGCCAGGCTCCCACGCCATCCTCCGGAGGTCCCAGAGTTACATCCCCACGTCGGGCAGCCGCGCTTCCACCGGGCCCCCCCTCATCAAGAGTGGCTACTGTGTGAAGCAAGGGAACGTGGTGAGTGTCCGCACAGGGGCGGAATCGGGGTTCTGGGGGCTCCTGGGAGCTGGTGGGTGTGGCTGGAGCAGAGGGGAGAAGAGCTTGCTAGCAGGAGCCTCCACCTCCAACCCTGAGGTTTTGGCCAACCACTGGCCAGCCCTTTCCATCTGAGGCCCTGCCCTGATGTGAGGAAGCCTTTGCCCCTCCCACCCCATGGGAGCCTGACTTCTCTGGGGCTGGGTCCCCCGAGAGCGGGCGAGCTTCGAGTTAGAACGCCCTCCACAGGCTGGTGACTCTCCCTGACGATCTGCTCTTTGTCTTTCATGGCAGCGGAAGAGCTGGAAACGTCGCTTCTTTGCACTCGATGACTTTACCATCTGCTACTTCAAGTGTGAGCAGGTTCGTAGTAGCTTCAGGGCCCTTCGATGAGGTTGTGGAAGCTGCGAGGCACACGGATGCACAGCCACAGCAGGGTGCACGAGTAGAGATGTGGGCACACACAGGCTCCAGAGGCACCTCTGTCTTCTGCCTGTTTGTCCCCTGTGGCCATCGTTACAGGGATGTTAAGATGCCTCTTCTGCAGTGACCTGCTATGTGGTCACAGGCATGGAGCGTTTTCTTCTTAGAATTTCTTTTTTCTCGGCCGGGCGCGGTGGCTCACGCCTGTAATCCCAGCACTCTGGGAGGCTGAGGCGGGCGGATCGCTCGAGGTCAGGAGTTCGAAAGCAGCCTGAGCAAGGGCGAGACCACCGTCTCTACTATAAATAGAAAGAAACTAATTGGCTAACTAATAGATATAGAAAAAATTAGCCGGGCATGGTGGCGCATGCCTGTAGTCCCAGATACTCGGGAGGCTGAGGCAGGAGGATCGCTTGAGCCCAGGAGTTTGAGGTTGCTGTGAGCTAGGCTGACACCACGGCACTCACTCTAGCGTGGGCAACAGAGTGAGACTCTTTCTCAAAAAAAAAAAAAGTAAATAAATAAGGAATTTATTTTTCTCTTGATGATGATTTTGAGACCAGGTTGTTTGCTCACCTGGTTTGAGCCAACCATCTCTGGGGCAGGGGCCTTGTTCGTCTGGTCTGGCTCATATAGTATTATGCAGGCAGCTCACTTATCTGTTTTCCCACTTTTTCCACCAGGACCGGGAACCACTGCGCACTATATTTCTCAAGGACGTTCTCAAGACCCATGAATGTCTGGTCAAGTCTGGGTAATTGTCCCTGCTGTTTCTCTTGTGATCAGAACCTCCATTTGTCCTCTTAAATTTCCGCTTACTACCCTTCTGGAGCTCCATGCAAGGATCTTCTCCTGAGAGCGAGAGGCGGGAGCCTAACGTCTTATGGCCGACTCGCTGCGTCCAGGCTGGCCTAGTGATGAGGTCACACCGGGCAGACTTACCTCCTCACACTGCCTTACTCTCCCTCCTAAGGAGAGGAGCCTACATAGTAATTTCCGGTGGAGAAAAAGGAAGAGTATAGAAAGAAAGAAGGGAGTGGAGCTCAGATGCTTCCCAGGTGTGAGAATTACGTGGCCAGGCTCCAGGAGAACTGGGGCCCGGAGGACGGACTGTGACTTTGGGTCACTGACTTCAGTACTTGCGGTCGGGTCGCTGCTTGTGCCAGTGCCTCTTCCTGGAGCTGCTGATGCCTTTCTCTTCCTTCTGACCCTGGTGTCCCGTTAACACGAGGCTGATTCACACCACCTCTGTTACTCCCAACTGGGCAGGAAGAACAAGGATTTTGTGTTCCTCTTTCCACTAGGAAAGGATTATCTTCCGAGTGCCACGGCGCACAGGATGAGTTTGGGACTTGGCAAGGGATCTCCCAGATCCAACACCAAAAACAGGTGCCCCTAGAACTAACGTTTGGAGACCCCAAGGGTATTTGGGCATCTAGAAATCCCTTCTTTGGCACCGATCTACAGTCTTTAGGGACTGTGTGTTTGGGTCCCTCCATCCCATGGATGTACCAAATCAGGGAAGCTATTAGCAGCAGGCATGGGACTCTCAAGATGGCATGGTGCGGTCTTGCATGAAAACAATGTGCTGAGGGACCCAAGGAAACAGGGGGCGGAAGCACTCTACGTAGTCTTACAAATGGCAGTTGCCAAGCATAGGAAACTGGAGAGGTTTCCAGTGACAATTTATAATTCACCAGAGTGGCTATAGATATAGAAGTTCCAGAAGTGTCACTCCAGAGGTAGCAATGGGCAGAGGAAGGATGGGGCAGGAAGTAGACCCTTGGGGGTCTTTGGTTGTTCCTGACCCTGGAGGGCCCATGCAGAGGTGTGACCACCTGGGCAAGTGGGCGCGGCTCAGGAAATCAAGGTAGGGTTTACTCCCAAGAGTGCCTCAAACGTTCCTTAAATCTCCAATTCTGCCAGAGTCTCAGTAAAAGAAGTAAGGGAGTTAAGACCAGCAGGGAAGGAGGTCCTGAGACTGGCCTCTCCAGAACCCCGTGGGAGGGTCCAGGACGGTCTGGGTGATCAGTGAACATTCGTTCAATTGAGCTGAATTGAACCGAAAGGCACCAGGCAGCCCGAGAAGTAGATGTGAAAGCAGTGGGGCTTTCCCACCTGCTTCGCTTTCACCTCCTCGGTAGCTGATTACGTGGTTTTGCTGGATATGCATGAGTAGTTTGAAAGGGTGAAACGTTTTAGCCAGAAAGAAGAGCCTTTTTTATTCAGAAACTCAGAAAGTAACAACAGTTGCTGAAATGTGTTTCAAGTGACTGTTCCGTGGTATGCATTACACCAGACGCCTTAGTTGACGGCCACCCAGCCTGATAAAGGAGATCCTCTCGTCTCCATTCTGCACTTGGGGTTACCAAGGCTCACAGAGTCTTTAAAACTTTCCCTAAATAAATACCTTCTCCCTAAGTAGAGTCAGGATTCGGCCCCAGGTCTGTCTGGCTGCAGTCGTCTTGTTCCCTCCCACCGGGGTCATTAGTCTCATGCACCCACTGCCTTAGCCCAGGTCCTGTGGCACTGGCCAAGCTCCTGCCATTTCCGTCCAAGTTTCCATTCATGAAGCCAACAATCAGTCCTGTGATCGGAATTATTCTAGTGCTTGCCATAGAACACATGCTCTAACATCCAGTGATATAATCTCGCTTCCTTATGTCCTCTTATTGGGTAGCAATTAGATCTCTTAGTCCTTTTATATTCTCTGCAGTGACTAGATAACATGCAGCGGGTGTTTAACACTGTAAAATAATTTTGGCTGATTCGAGGTTTGCCACCGAGTACCAGTTACTTCTTGCCTTCTTCCTCGCAGAAGTCAGGATTTCTCTTCTACAGCCCACACCCAGTTGGAAGCACCTTGCTGCTCCCACTTGCCTTTGCCCTCTGTAGCGCCTCGTGTCCCAGGCCTAGCACCATCGGGGGAAGCGATGGGGTTGCTGCTTGGGCGGGGGAAGGTTTTGGAAGGGGAGAGCTGGCTCCCTTAGGAGGGGCACGTGACAGCGGACTAAGTAAAAAATGTAGACTCTGGAGTCAGACCTGGGTTCAAATCTCCCGCACCAAGGACAACTCATTGAGGCTCTCTGAGCCTGGGTGTCCTCGTCCATAAAAGGGGGGGACGTCTCCAGTGCCTCGCTGGGCGGTTGTGAAGACCGGATGAGACAATGTGCAGACCAGCACTCAGAACACTGCTTCATGTAAAAGCACTTCACGTACCTCAGCCTCGAAAGAACGAAGGGAGGAGGAGGAGGGAAAGAAAGCTGTAGGAGGTGGGCGTGGGGGTGAGGGGCGGGCAGTGGAGGATATTAGGCAGGAGGTATTGGAGGGAAGGGGGCTTTGTCTCGTTAGAACTGCTGAGGAACCCCGTGGAGTGGAGGAGGGATGGCCTGAGACTCCCCCAATTTTTTATGGTGCAGGGCACTGTTGCTTTGACTCAGGACAAATCAGATCTTCAGTGTGTATGCCAGCATGCCCGGTAACTTTCTTTCTCTTTCTCTGTCTAGCGATCTCTTAATGAGGGACAACCTGTTTGAAATCATAACAAGTTCCAGGACCTTCTACATACAGGTAAAACACTCACTCGGAGAAGACCCCGTCATTCCCCTTTCTGTGAAGGGTGTGCCGACGGGCCTCGCCCTTGCCTTGCCTTTCTCTTTTTTTCTTTTGCCCGAAGTTTCCAGGCAGTAGTAAATTTAGCCCCGATAAGTCAGTCTGGGTCCCCTCTTATTCTAAACAGGATGTTTGCCGAAAACTTCCCAACCGTAAAATAGTGAGAGCAGGTGAGCCGCCGTACCGGGGAATGTGAGTTTGTGCCAGTGCTGCCCGTCGCTGGGCTCCGACTAAGCAGAGAAAAGGAGAACCGGTCAGCGATTTCACTTCTCCTTTGGCGGGTATTTATAAGTCTCCTCTGTGCGTGGACATGGCTGTGTGCGGAAGGGCAGAAGCGCAGAGGGCCCTGTGCGGGCACCAGGTGCTCGGCCCAGCTGCACAGAGAAAGCCATTGTTTGGGCCCTGATGCTTCACTTAGCGGGAGCCTCTCCCCCTCCACCCACGGCTTGGGAGTTCTCCCAGCTCCTCCTAAGTCATAGGAGCCAGAGAGGCAGATTTCCAGGCAGGCCTTGGCCTCTCAGGGCCGAGTCCCGCCCCCTGCCCGCCCGCGTGGCCGTCCACAGCGAGTGCCTGGACTCACCGCGCGTGGTGACGCTGCATTTCTGTCCTGAAACCGACGTTGGTTTGCATGGGAGGCTTCCAAACTGCAGCTTTTCGGGGTTCCCGCCTCTCTTTCTTCTCTGCCCCAGCTACCGGCTGTAAGCAGCCTCCCTTCCATACGAGGCTGGCCCCCTTCCCCATGTCTTGGTCAGTGGCTCCAGTTGTGGATCCTTCCCCCCGAGCCCCAGCACGCCCCGCCGGCAACTCAAGTCTCTCATTCGGAGGAGGAGCACAAGCTCTCTGGGGAGAGACGGCCGGCCAGCCAGCCCAGGAGCCGTGGAAAGGGCAGCTGTGGGCGGCTTTAGACCTTCTCACTCACTGACACTGCTGCCATTCGGGGACGAGGTTTAACCTGTAGGTGCAGCAAGAGTTTCTAGTTCTTGCATTCAGCAGATGATTTATAGAGTATCCTCAGAGTGCTGGGCATTGCGTCTCAGGCTGGGGACACCACGTTAAACAGGACGGATCTTGAACTTGAGAGAGATTGTCAAGGACACCTGCCATTAAGACCGTGGGAGGAGGCGGCGGGTGGGGGAAGGTTGGGTAGACGAAGCACTAGGGGTGTTTGCAGGGCAGCGACTGTCGTGTATGACACGGTGCTGGTGGCGTGTGGCACAGAACTTCACACCGCAGAGTCAGCCCTGCTATAAAAAGTGAGAACAAAATTTTGGAGGTCAGGTGACTCCAGCGTGAAATGCAGAATGTGACAGAAGAATCTAAATGTATTGCAAATCCCCCTGTAAGGGGTTGGGAAAATACAAAACAAAAAGCAAAGCAAGACGAAGTGCCGTGATAAATGCCGCTAGCATCAGAGCGAGTCCCGGTTGCTGGCGTCGTCAGGGCACCTCACCCAGTCTGAGGGGACCAGGGCAGGTTTCCTGGGCCAAAGATACATCCCAGCCGAGTTAGTTGGGAGAAGAGTGGCCCAGAGCACCTTCAAAACAACAGGCTAGAGATAAAAGGAGTGGGGAGAGTATTTCGGGAAGCTGGACGGCGAGGCTCGTGGGGCTGTCCGTGTAGACTCACGTGCCTTGTGGAAGAGCTTGGGTTTTGTCCTGAGAGTTTGCACCTTAGCGGTTAAACCAGGGCAGTGGCCCGATAGGCTTTGCCTTTAAAAAATATCACGTGGGCGAGCTGTGTAGCTCTCAGAGCCCTGCGTTCCTCATCCGTAACACGGAGGGGGCTGTCTTCTACCCCAGCCCTTTGAACGACGTGCTGTCTGTGGATTGCCTGCCCCGTGCAGTGTGGAGGACAGATGAGAGAAGCATGACACGGGACGGCAGAGACCCGTTGGAGGGCCGTCGTAATAACTTAGGGACAAGGTAGAGGAGACCTGGACTTAGGGTGGTTGGAGAAAAGTGGAAAATTTAAGAGAAAATTAAACAGTCAGCCTTGCTGGGACTTGAGAGTTGGTTGGATGAAGGCAGAGAGGAGAAGCAGGGGCAGCGTCCAGATGTCGGGGTGGCTGGCAGGGCCCCCCCTGTGTGGGGAGCACAGGAGGAGGAGCCCCTGGGAGGGAAGACAAGGTTAGCATGGGTGGTTCTGAATTTACGGTGCCTGGGGGACAGGGAAGGGGGCAAGACCATTGGCTATATATACTGCTTGACACGTTGTGACGCTAAACAAAAATTTGTCCAGTGAGTGATTGTGCTGGTTAAGGATTCAGAGGAAAGAGAGTTTTGGCTTGAAGGTAGTGATTTGGGAAACATAAAACCCAACAAAAAAAAATCTTCAAAAGATATTACATCATCTCTATGAGTATGTGCACCTTTGCCAGAAGATTCTCATCACCTCAGGCCTCCTTTGTCTCCTGCTCCCCACATTGCCAGATAATAGAACACTAGCATCACCCCGAATAAATAAATGAGAGAATGGACAAGTCTGTTTATGGCACCTAACTTGCAAAGAATGGAAAAGTAAGATTAAAAATCATTTAAGATATTTATTAATTCATTTAAAAATAGCAGTGATAAACTCATTATAACTTAAAAACATATTTTATGAATAATAACTATATTTCTGAAAAATAGCAATAGTTAGTAGTATTGTTTTCCTGTTTTTGCAAATCTCTTTAATGGCTGGCTTAATAGGAGACAGCAGGATTCTCATAGCAGCTTCTGCATCCATCTGTGGCCACGTGTTGTTTTGATCAAAGAATGCGGAGAAAGTCTGGCTTCCCATAGAAATGTATTTGGAAAAAAAGAGAATATTTTAATAGCCTTTTTAGGTAATTGTGGATATTCTTAGATTTTTATACCAAAATTTGACAAATAGTAATTTCTTAACATTTCAGTGCAATTTAGAATCCGAGACCACGTCCATAAAGTTTCATCCTCGTAACACTATACTCCAGTGGTCAGTTTTGCACTTTAAATAGATGATTTTATCCGTGATGGTTTTGTAACAGCATGCATTGGTCATGTGGAAAATAGTGGTCTCACTGAGTTATGCAGACTTTCGAAATGTTGACACAGTTTGTTATGTAATATAGAAAAAATCACATTCATTAATAGCATCATCACTGATATCATTAGCAAATTCTTTTTTTTTTTTGAGACAGAGTCTCGCTCTGTTGCCCAGGCTAGAGTGAGTGCCGTGGCGTCAGCCTAGCTCACAGCAACCTCAGACTCCTGGGCTCAAGCAATCCTTCTGCCTCAGCCTCCCAAGTAGCTGGGACTACAGGCATGCACCGCCATGCCTGGCTCATTTTTTCTACATATATTAGTTGGCCGATTAATTTCTTTCTATTTATAGTAGAGACGGGGTCTCGCTCTTTCTCAGGCTGGTTTTGAACTCCTGACCTCGAGCAATCCGCCTGCCTCGGCCTCCCAGAGTGCTAGGATTACAGGCGTGAGCCACTGCGCCCGGCCTAGCAAATTCTTTAAGTATGGAAAGCTGTTAAGCTCATGGAGGCAGATAAAAGTTTTCTGAAATTCTAATTTTTGCTTTGAAAGCTTAAGATGATGATTTTTTCCTTGACCTTACAGGCCCATGTCATTCAGTTTTTCGATAAAGTCTGCCAAATACCTAATCTTAGTGTGTTTGACAGTTTGTGTGTCCGTCATTTGTTCCAAGTAAAAACCATGTTTCATGCAAAAGCTGAAAGAATATGACTGCTTGTACAGTTTGGTGCCAAGATGCCAGCAGCTTTACCCACCGTGCCAAAGTGGTGTTTTGACCTGCTTCCTAAGGTTATGCTCAGTAAATCTGCCAGAGAGAACTGTTCACCCTTGCTATCTAGGAGCTAGACCTGAGAGCAGGGCGGAGCTAGGTGGAGAAAACAACTCTTTGGACAGAAGAGAAAGACTTGGACTGGCTTCTAACTACTTAGGTGTTAGTCATTTAACTTACATGCCACATTTATGTATGATTTGCACCCTGTGATCTCTCACACTATAATAGTCTTTTTGTTAATAAAAATGGGCACTTAGATGTGCCAGGCATAGGGCCAAGCAACTTGTAGGCAGCATATCACTTAATTCTCAGCAGTCTCTGAAGTCATGTCCACTTTACATGCAAGAAAATGAAGTCTCTGGAGGTCAGTTATTTGTGCAAGATCATAAAGCCAGTAAATTATGGAGCCACCTGGGAGGTACCAGGTGCTGAAGCAAGACTTGTTCACTTACATTACTTAAGAACAACTTAGTCCAGAACCTAAAGCTTTAGAGGGTGTGGCCACGGACAATCTGGTAAGTCTGCCTCTATCAGGGAAGACCAACTGGGGGCAACTGGGAGTCTTGGCACATGGATCATGCTGACCAAGATCCAGGATCTGGCAAAAATCACATATCTTAGCAAGCAGAAAAGCAATGGGCTTGACAACAGGTAGACAGTTCTCAGTTCTGGGCATGGGTTCAAAATGATATTTCAGTCATGGGCTGCAAGGCAGGCAGGAGTCGCCATTTCCCCGTTTTCCAGTCCCAGAGGGTCAGGAGTACTAGGTAGTTTATCAAGGGGAATACTAGTTACTAGAAATGAGAAAGGTAGTGCAAACTAGTTTTGGTAGCTTGGCATAAATCCAGTTGTCAGACTGGGGTGCTGTGTCAGGAAAAGAGTAGCAGTAAGTGGACTCACAAGTGAGTTGCAGAGTGTTGGGCTAGAAGTCTTTGGATATTTGGCCATTTAATTTAGACTACAAGGTGAATGATAACACCTAGAACTGTGCAGTGTACAGTCTTCACAATCATATATGGCGGGCTGTGTCTAAAGGTGGGATTGGTTCTTAGGCAGAGGGCAGAGGTAACCCTCTGTTGGAAAAGAAGGGAAGGGCCGCGGAGGTTGGGAATAGAACGAAGGAGGAGCTGCCTAAAAATTCTGGGCGGGGGCAATGGCCGTAGTCAGAGGCAGACCACTGGATGCCTTTTACTGATGGCCTCTAGAATTCATTGTTTCAAATGAATTCATTGCATCTATTATAGTGCTGGGCACATAGCAAATACTCAATAAAAGCTCACTGAACTGCACAGAGACTGTGGTCTGCAGTGACTCACTTTAATACCTCTTGTCCCTCTCACCTCAAACCCCCCCTCCTCAAGGACAGAAACTGTACTTTTTTTCTTTAAGCCAATAGCTAGAAATAAGTGCAGACACATAAGCACACTGGGAAGAGATGAAGGTATGAGCTCGTGCTTCCCTTTTTGTTCTACTGAATTGTAAAGCAAGTAATGCATCACAGGATGGGTGGACTTCAGCTGTTTTTCACCTCTGGTTCTTCATGAAGCTGCCTTGTGATGTAGTATTAAGATAGTTTTGTGATTTTGATGAAAGCGGAGCACAGGCTTTCCATAAAAGGCATATACGTACACCACTACTTCGGCATACAGTGTTTGGAGTTTCATTAAATTTTTGTTACCCATGAATTGCAGTCCTTTAAACTACTACCGTGTTTCCCCCAAAATAAGACAGGGTCTTATATTCATTTTTCCTCGAGAAGACGCCCTAGGGCTTATTTTCAGAGAATGAGTTATTTTCTTTAAGTATGGTACAACAATCTATATTTATTCAAATAGAGTTAAGTCGTCGTCTTCTGGAACATCATCATAACTCTCCAAAACCCCGAATTCCATCCTGAATTTCTTGCGACTCTATTTCCTTTAGAACCATTGGCCCCAATCTCTCATGTTGAGCACTAGAGCTCTCATGGGGCAGATGAGAAGGGCTGCTCGTCTTCTTTACCGCTGCTCCAACGAAATGCATGGGTTGTGCAGATGCGCTGTGTAGCCACGCCCATCACTAGGTCTTACTTTTGGGGTAGGGCTTATATTGTGCAAATGCTTAGAAATCCTGCTAGGGCTTATTTTATGGGTAGGTCTTATTTTCAGGGAAACACGGAATAGAGATTATAATTGTTATCTCAATAAAATAATAATCTATTTCTTCCCATATGGAATCAATTGCAATACTTGCTTTTCTATTTATTTTAAAGTAGGCCAGGTGTGGTGGCTCACACCTGTAATCCCAGCACTTTGGGAAGTTGAAGTGGGAGGATTGCTTGAGGCCAGGAGTTCAAGACCAACCTGGGCAACATAGGCAAGACCCTGTCTCTGCAAAAAAATTTAAAAATTAGCCGAGTGTGTCTGTGATCCCAGCTATTCTGGAGGCTGAGGTGGGAGGATCGCTTGAGTGCAGGAGTTGGAGGCTTCAGTGAGCTATGATCATGCCACTGCACTCCAGGCTGAGTGACAGAGTAAGACCCTGTTTCTAAAAGTAAGTGAATAAATACATTTTTAAAAATAAAATAATGTTTATTAGAAGATAGCATTTATCTTTATGGCTGAGTTACTGCTTAGGTTATCTGACAGAAAAATGCCCTTAAGAGGGAATGAGAGATTTAGGGAGAAAACATACTAGTAAACAATTTCCATCTTTATTAACTACTAAATGTTTTATGGAAGTGATTTAATTATTTTGCCTATCTTATTACCAAAGATTTAAAAAATTATAATATTTAATTCTAGCAATATAAAAAATATCTTATGGGTAAATGAAATCTATATTGTTGGCCACAAATCTCTCTGGCCAGATATAACAAAACCTGTAAAACAGTGTGTACTCTTTAATCTAGTAATTTCTCTGGGAGCTGAGGAATCCTAAATATGAAAAAAGCTTTTGCACAAAGATGTGAGTAGCAGCATTATTTATATAAGAGGAGAACTGGACACAATTTAAACGTATTTTAGAGGATTAGATGAGTAAACCATAGTATATCTACTTGGATCCTCTTATAATGTTTACAAAGATATCTGATAACATGGAAAAATACTTACTGAACAAATAAAGATATAATGTATCTTTTTATTTAGGAAAACAAAGAAAAATGAATAGCAAAAGGACTGGATTTGCTGTCAGTGGTTATCTTTAGGATTTTGTGAGGTTTTTCAGGTGATTTTTAGCTTTTAATTTTCAGTGTTTTCTATATTGTCCTTAATGAGCCCTTATTACTGACAAATGGGAAAAGGGGAAAAAAAGTCAACAAATTGTATCAGGTCGTCAGCCAGGAATAACAGTGTATATTGCGCTTCTTGCACTTGAGTCCTGAGATGTTCAATCGGGTGACTCCTAGTTTCCTATGATGCTGTGATTTCTTGCTAAGACACCTAGGCTTACTGTGTGATGGTACCTGGAGAGGATGCGTGTTTGTGGGTGAGGTACCAACTCAAAGCACAGTCAGGTAGGTGGCCCTGGCCTGGTGGGGGCGGGTAGTAGCATTTGACATGGTGGGAGGCATTTTGCCAGAGCAGAGGAAGGAATCCAGAAATGGTTTTCCACGCCTGGAAACTGGTTATTGGATTGTCATCGTTGGATGTTCCAGTCTGTTGAATAGAAATGTCAGCTCTCCCACGTGACCTGGGAGACTGTTTCTTCCTCGGCTCGTGTCTCCGTCACTCCCTCTCTATTCTACCATGCCACTCCCAAACCACCGTTTGTTTCTCCAGGAGGGCAACCTCCAATAAATGTTTTTCTCCTAATGGACAATTACCTCCATCTCATTCAAATTCAAAATAACCCTTTCTACCCCCTCCAAATATGTGATATTATTTGATCCTGATAATTTGATCCTTAGAGGTAGGAATTTATCTGCAGATTGAAGAAGAGGAAACTGGAAAAAAGTCTCAGGGAGAGAGCAATGCGCATGTCTGTGATGGTGGAATCTAAAGCTTCTTTTGCTTCCCTCATATAATAAAAACGACAACAATAATATCTAATGTGTACAGACCCCCTTCTTTGTGTCAGACACTATTTAAACACCTTTAACTAAATTGAGCTCATTTAATTCTCTCAATAGTTATACTTGCAGAACAGGCCAGCCCTGACGTTAGTAAAGAACCTTCTGGAAGGACCTTGGAGCCCTTCCCCTGGTTATCTTTTTTGGACCACGGATGGATGGATTTATCTTTTTCTTGGGAAACCACCAGATTGTTAAATAACTGGGAAAAGTCAAGGGGTGAGAGAGAGAGAGAGCGAGCGAGTAAATTTGCAGGCGTAGCACATGTTAGAGAGGTGTTCGCCTTATGAAACCACTTCCCATGCAAGTGTCTCCTGCCCGTGTCTAACCAAGGAGGGTTTGTTTTGGGGTGACAGGAAGGGGGTACGGCGGATGCAAATTTGAGAATTTTTTTTTAGCTGCTCATGTTTTAACCTGACAGAATGCAAAGAAAAGGAGTCATTTTGGGGGTGGAGAATGTGGGCGGAAGATGCGGAGAACTTTGGGGGCTGGTGTGGTGTTTGCATATAGATCTGCACGTGCACACGCGTGCATGTTTGTGTATTTGGGTGGGACTATTAGCAGGGGCACAGAGGGGGGTGACAAATGTGTATTTCTGGAGGTCAGGGATTCAGTCTCCGTCCGGGTCTCTGTGCCTGGCGCCTGACACAGTCGCTGAACTCAACCCCTGTGACGTGGAAAGCACCGAGGAGGCTCCACCTGCAGCGGCTGGGCGGCTTGGTTTTTCTTCCCTTTCTTCGCAGAGCTGCTGCTGCCCCCTTCTGGGTTGGTAGGTTGTTTCTGGGGGGAAAATAATACACTCTTTAAAACTCCCTTAGCTTTGCCCTACGTCTCGTTAAGCATGCAGCAACTCTTCAGGCCTGGATGGAGATTGTCAGATAGCTGGCGCTTTGAGGAAAGCTCCGTTTCTGGAGATGATACAAAGCATAATACATATCTTGGAGGATCCGCAGACAGATTTGGTTTTCACGGGCTGGAACTGAAAGTGGGAGGATTGTGTTCAGATAGTTGTAGTGCAAAGACATGACCACATTGGGAGTCAGGGGGAAATCTCAGCCAACCTTGAGCTCCGGCTTTCTGGGTCCCATTTTCCTTTTCTGTATAGCTGGGAGCGAGACCAGGTCAGTTTTATTCTGGAGGGAGTGAGGGGCTTCAGCAGGGGACAGGGCTCTGGGCTCTCCCCTCCCCCACAGCCTGTGTCTCCCTTCAGAGCAGCTCCACTTGAATGGTTTTGTTGGTTGGGTGTCAAATAAAATACTGCAGGAAAAAAATGTCCTCAAAAGTCTGAAAGCTCACAGACTAGATGATTTCTGAGATCCTTTCCACCTCTAATGGCGTGACTTTTATGAACTTAAAATTCAGTCAGAGACCCGAAAGCTGAAATCATAGTGTCCAAAACATCTCCGTTAAGTGCCGTGGATGTTTTGCAGGCGGACAGTCCAGAAGACATGCACAGCTGGATTAAGGAGATCGGGGCAGCTGTCCAGGCCCTCAAGTGCCACCCCAGAGTAAGTCATTTCCTTTCTGTCGCACAGTGTCAGCTTAGAGACGAATTCTCCTCGAGTAAGCATGTTTTATTTGGTGATGTAAGCAAGCAGCCCGGTCCCTAAACGCAGCTGAAGCCCAGGCTATCTTGTTTTTCTCTTTCTACTAATTTGGGTACAGATTTTTCTTTTTCTTCTTTTGGTTGTTGGAGGAGGTGAGGTAGGGTTGGATAGAGGAATGGAATATGTGATACATCCTACAAGTCTCCCTGCCGGGCAGACCTCAACAAATCTGGGGTGAATGCCATTGACTGTATTTGATTTTTTTTTTTTTTTTTTTTTTGAGACAGAGTCTTGCTTTGTTGCCCAGGCTAGAGTGAGTGCCGTGGCGTCAGCCTAGCTCACAGCAACCTCAATCTCCTGGGCTCAAGCGATCCTCCTGCCTCAGCCTCCCAAGTAGCTGGGACTACAGGCATGCGCCACCATGCCTGGCTCATTTTTTCTATATGTATTAGTTGGCCAATTAATTTCTTTCTATTTATAGTAGAGATGGGGTCTCGCTCTTGCTCAGGTTGGTTTCGAACTCCTGACCTCGAGCAATCCGCCCGCCTCAGCCTCCCAGAATGCTAGGATTACAGGCGTGAGCCACCGCGCCCGGCCTCTATTTGATTTTTGTAGACCAGCATTTCTGGACCTGTGAGGGGG
>VSMD01043681.1:0-50533 GCA_008750895.1 Mirza zaza
GTGTGTGTGGTGTGTGTGTGTGTGTGTGGTGTGTGTGTGTGCGTGTGCGGATCGTGCAGTTTGAGGAGCGGAGCGGGTTTGCGGCGCTGCCCGGGCGCTCGGAAGGTGAGGGCGCCGCGAGTGTGTGTGAGGGTGGTGTGTGTGTGTGGTGTGTGTGCGTGTGTCCGTGGGTGTGTGTACGTGTGTCCCTGCGTGTGTGTGTGTGGGGATCGTGCAGTTTGAGGAGCGGAGCGGGTCTGCGGCACTGCCCGGGCGGCGGAAGTTTCTGTGGGGCCGGAGCGGCTCTTTCTGAGGAGACCCCGGCCTCAGGTCGCTTGGCGTCCGGCCGCGGCGCCGCGCTGTGGGGAGTGTGCGGGCGGGCGGGCGGGCGGGGTTCCTTTCTCCCCGCCTGCCGCAGGGGGAGCGGCCGCGGGAGGCGGCGGGGAGCGGGCGGCTCTCACCTGCGCGGACGCACTTCGGCTCTTCAAGACAGAAATCCGCCTTCAGGCCTGTCGCCCTCCCGCCCCATCTGTCCCCGCAAAGTGCAGTCAGGGTCTCATGACCCGCAGGGGGAGCCCGGTCTGTCCCCCCAAAGTGCAGTCAGGGTCTCATGACCCGCAGGGGGAGCCCGGTCAGTCCCCCAAAGTGCAGTCAGGGTCTCATGACCCGCAGGGGGAGCCCGGTCAGTCCCCCAAAGTGCAGTCAGGGTCTCATGACCCGCAGGGGGAGCCCGGTCTGTCCCCCCAAAGTGCAGTCAGGGTCTCATGACCCGCAGGGGGAGCNAAGTGCAGTCCGGGTCTCATGACCCGCAGGGGGAGCCTGGTCTGTCTCCCCAAAGTGCAGTCAGGGTCTCATGACCCGCAGGGGGAGCCCGGTCTGTCCCCCAAAGTGCAGTCAGGGTCTCATGACCCGCAGGGGGAGCCGGTCTGTCCACCCAAAGTGCAGTCAGGGTCTCATGACCCGCAGGGGGAGCCCGGTCTGTCTCCCCAAAGTGCAGTCAGGGTCTCATGACCCGCAGGGGGAGCCCGGTCTGTCCCCCCAAAGTGCAGTCATGGTTTCACGACCCGCAGGGGGAGCCACATCTGTCCCCGCAAAGTGCAGTCAGGGTTTCACGACCCGTGGGTCGGATCCCCGATCTGTCCCGCCTGAAGCCCAGGTATCATCCATGACCCGCAGGGGGAGCGCGGTCTGTCTCCCCAAAGTGCAGTCAGGGTTTCATGACCCGCGGGTCAGATCCCCAATCTGTCTGGCCTGAAGCTCAGGTATCATCCATGACCCGCAGGGGGAGCCGGGTCTGTGCCCCCAAAGTGCAGTTAGGGTTTCATGACCCGCGGGGGAAGCCCGGTCTGTCCCCCCAAACTGCAGTCAGGGTCTCATGACCCGCAGGGGGAGCCCGGTCTGTCCCCCAAAGTGCAGTTAGGTTCTCTTGACCCGCGGGGGGAACCCGGTCTGTCCCCCCAAATCGTGACATTCCATGACCTGCAGCGGAGCCTGGTCTGTCCCTCCAAATTCCAGGTGACATCCATGACCCGCAGCGAAGCCCGGTCTGTCCCCCCAAATTCCAGGTGACATCCATGACCCGCAGCGGAGCCCGGTCCTTCCCCCCAAATTCCAGGTGACATTCCATGACCCGCAGCGGAGCCCGGTCCCCCCAAATTCCAGGTGACATCCATGACTCACAGCGGAGCCCAGTCCTTCCCCCCAAATTCCAGGTGACATTCCATGACCCGCAGCGGAGCCCGGTCCGTCCCCCCAAATTCCAGATGACATCCCTGACCCGCAGCAGAACCCGGTC
The DNA here is from genome assembly GCA_008750895.1 of Mirza zaza. NCBI lineage: Eukaryota > Metazoa > Chordata > Mammalia > Primates > Cheirogaleidae > Mirza > Mirza zaza. Next base: position 1,775 of record VSMD01043681.1, read on the forward strand.
CTTCCCCCCAAATCCCAGGTGACATTCCATGACCTGCAGCGGAGCCCAGTCTGTCCCCCCAAATTCCAGGTGACATCGATGACCAGCAGCGGAGCCCGGTCTGTCCCCGAAATTCCAGGGGGAGAACCCTCCCCAGCATAGAAGGCGCAGCCGGCCGCCTCCCTGACGCGGTCAATGAGGCCGGTTCGCGCAGTCCCTCCCCCTGCGCCCCGGCCCGGGTCCGACCGTGTGACCGCAGCGCCGCGGGGAGGAGGGGGCGGAGGGGGCGGAGGCGGTCCGGGTCCCGCTCGGGGGGAGGGGTCGGGGGTCACGGGTGCCGTCCCGGCGCGCTGAGCGCCACCTGCCCCGCGGGAGGGGCGGAGAGCGGCCTGCCGATCGGCTGGTCCCAGCTCCACCATCCGCCATCCATCGCGTGCGGGAGGGGAGCTTGCCCGCCGGCGGCGCACAGACCGCGTGGGGCCGCGGGGCGGGATTCGGGGAGGACAAAGCCCGGCCGGGTCGCCGTCCCGGCGCCGCAGCAGCCGCCTCTTCCTCGGTGGCCGCCGGGGGAGCGGCGTGGCCTTGCAAAGCGGCGCCCTGCAGGGGACACCTCCGCGGCTAAGAGGGCGCTGCCGCCGCCCCGGGAAGCGCGTGGAGGGTGCGGTCCCGGGAAGCGCGTGGAGGGTGCGGTCCCGGGAAGGGCGTGGAGGGTGCGGTCCCGGGAAGCGCGTGGAGGGTGCGGTCCCGGGAAGCGCGTGGAGGGTGCGGTCCCGGGAAGCAAGTTGGGGGTGCGGTCCCAGGAAGCGCGTGGAGGGTGCGGTCCCTGGAAGCGCGTGGAGGGTGCGGTCCCGGGAAGCGCGTGGAGGGTGCGGTCCCGGGAAGCGCGTGGAGGGTGCCGCCCCGGGAAGCGCCGCCGGGCCCTGTGCGGGCTCCTTGGAGTGGAGTACGTTCCGTGGAAGTGCGTCTTTGCAGTGATTGTGTATGTGCCTGGGCGTGTATGCTTGGAAACCCAACTTGTAGAGCTTAATTATAATAAACCGCATGGGAGCCTCAGTCCAGGCCACCCAAGCCTGAAGTTGGCACTTAGAAAAATTACTTTCCCTCGGTGGCAGTTTCTTCATTAGCACCCTCTCCCAGCAACGCAAGAAACGCGCTCTCTCCCGCATGGCTCACCAGGACAGTTGGAATGATGCGTTTCTCTGCACCAAAGGGAAAAAGGTTATTTCAGAAGGTATTGAAATGGTAAAAGGCATTATCGAGAGCCTACTGGGTGCACTCTTGGGAAGATTGGGCGCCAGACAGTGGGCAGAGTTTAGGAACCGCCAGTCTTTTGATTGGGGGTGGGGATGAGTGATGCAGACGATATTCTTCAAAGAGTCTTAAGAAACTTCGCTTTTTCTTGTTTCACCCCACCTTTAAAGCATTCTGTAGTCATTTCATAAATTGGGTTGATAAATTGATAGATGTCTGAGAGTTCCCACCCAAGTCATACTGATGCTTACCTACTAATGAATGAATGAATCACTGTGGACATTTATTGAACACACAATTACGTGCACTATGCTAAGCACTTTACATACTTTTTCTCATTTACTTCATTTAATTAAGCCATATCACTCCCGCAGACAAAATATCAGTTGTCATCGGATGAGACTTTGGTTTGGTTCTGTCAAGGTTTTCTTCTTTTAAAAATAAGAACGTTGCAGTCAAGGGTGGAAACCTTAAGGGTCTTAGAGATTTTGTCAAGTCTTTATCGTTAGCCTAGGGAAAGATTTTTAAAAATGGAAAGGAAGCATGTGCATGTGTGCTTCTCTTGGTGATGTGTGCTCTGCAACAGCTTTGCTGGGCAGCTCATGGCAGAGTTTGCTGTTCTCTGCAGTGCTCAGAGGACGTGTCCTGCATGCTTCTAGCTACCAGTCAGTGGCTTCCACAGCTATGGCTGACGTAGGTGTGATCTTCCTTGCTTGGCTGGTCAGGGTGGCTCCCAGTAGTTCTCATATCTCTAGTTCAGCTCCTAATACACAGTAGGTGCTGAGGAAAATTGGTCCCATGAACAAGTATTGCCAATCACATTCTTTTGAATTGAGCTTAACTGGTAGACTGGCCTCTGAATAGCTGGCTGATCTTGAATGAACCACCTAACTTCTTTGGGCTGTAGTTCTGTTGTTTACTAAATGAGGAATCTGGCTAGGTGATAGTTCTAAAATGTTTTTGCTAATCAAGCACAGAAAAAAGATCAACATCTGCTATCAGTCGCAGCTTTCTAGTTCTAAATTTTAATTATCTAAAGGAAAATACATTTTTACTAGCAAATCATTGGTGGTGGTATTTTACATTGCCTTATATTGCTAAAATGGTAAACTACTATGATTTAAGAACTTAATAAAATCAAGAAATCACAGAGGCGGGGCGTGGTGGCTCACACCTGTAATCCTAGCACTCTGGGAGGCCGAGGCGGGTGGATTGCTTGAGGTCAGGAGTTCGAAACCAGCCTGAGCAAGAGCGAGACCCTGTCTCTACTATAAATAGAAAGAAATTAATTGGCCAACTAATATATATAGAAAAAATTAGCCGGGCATGGTGGCGCATGCCTGTAGTCCCAGCTACTCGGGAGGAGGCTGAGGCAGGAGGATCACTTGAGCCCAGGAGATTGAGGTTGCTGTGAGCTGGGCTGACGCCACGGTATTCACTCAAGCCTGGGCAACAAAGTGAGACTCTGTCTCAAAAAAAAAAAAAAAGAAGTCACAGAAAAACTTCTTACATGGCTGCTTTCTGAATCAGAGAAACTCGGCCATGGCGTTTTCTGGAGAAACTCATTTTGAGCTGTGTTGACATGTGGAAATCCTGTGAAGTTACACCGGATTGAGCAGTTGCCTTGGGATAGGGAAGGGTCATTGAACAGGAAGTTGAGAAAACTGAGCTCTAGTCTGTGTCCCATCACTGCCCATGTGACTTTAGCCAGTCCCACAATCTCCCTGGCTTTTCCTATAGGTGCCATTGACAGATTACATTGAAAGGACCATGTGATAGACAGTGTTTTATTTATGTGGGTTGTCATATCTGGTTCCACTCTTGCCTGGAGAGTCCCTTTGATGAGGAAGTCGCTGCTTAAAACTCAATGTTCGGGAGGACAAGACATTGGCTAAGAGAATAGCCTATCTCTCCATTCATTCTATAAACGTTTATTGATAGCTATGTGTTAGGTTATGTTCGGTTGGGGGTGTACAGACATGGAAAAGAGAAACAAAACCAAACTCCTGTATTCCTTGCCCTCAAGGGGTTAGCATACCCAGAAATCACTGCTATCAGTGGAGTAGCAGCAGGGCATTTGGTTTCTGCTGGGTTTCCCAGTATTGAAATGTTAGATACTGATTGCATCTTTGCATCTTTTGGCTTTGGTGAGTCCTGCTAGTGGAAATAAAGGGGTGGTATACAGTCCTAGACTCTGATTTCTAACATACTGCCATTCCCCTCTGAGGACTGGGCCTGGGTGTTACTCTCTGCATATAGTGCACATCCACTGTTACAGACTTGGTGGCAATATCGCTCGGCTGCACTTAGACACACGCACTCATGAAATACTCTCCACCACGTGGCTCAGAAGAGGGGAGGGGACTGCCATGTGGCAAAGTCGGAGCCTCGTGCCAAATCTTACAGTAGTTCCGAAACAGTTGGCCCATTTTCGTTTTAACTACTTTATTAATTGATCTGAATCCTAGTTGGCAAAAATCAGGACATGAGCTGTCCTGTCAGTTCAGAAAATGATTCTATTTTAACTGTTCCACAGTGTATACAGCCATGTGCTGAATTATAATAACACAACATAAAGCCTGAACATTTAAATGCCAACCTGTGGCTGCTTGTTCCTGTGGAGTCACGTTTTCGCAATGCCATGCTGTCCACATCCTTTCGTGTCTTGCGGGTTATAGCTACCACTATTTCTTTGAACTGATGGGCCTGACATTTTGTGGCTCTGGGATTTAACTTCTCTGAGTTGCTCCGTCTACAGTTACAGTTTCTAGAGTGAGTAGTTTGTGGATGTAAGTACTGGCACAGATTACATCTCAAATTTTCTTTGAAAATATTAGATTTTATAGAGGCATCTCATGAAAGAGTATATTATGATGTGCAAAACAGACATTTCCTTGTTTAAGTTTTATGCAGTAACGTTTTGTCTGTGTGCCCTGCAAGAAATGAGCCAACCACATGGGAAGGAGAACAGCCCAGGTCTTGGGGCCGGGATTCCTTCTTGATGCACTGTAAAACTGCCTCACCCTGCAGAACCTTATGCACTTTCTCACTGACTGTCGGGCGTTAGAACTTAAGTTACCCAGCATCTAAGCTATATTCCGTGCCCCAACTTTCATGGTTAGAGAACTCTAGCTCCTGTTGTCTTTCCCCCCCCCCCCCCCCCAGTTTTCCTTTGAAGAGATACCATTTCTCCTTCTAGATCTGCACCATCTCTCAGAATTCACCTTGAACTGGAGTTTTCATTATGGTTCAACCAAAGCCATAAATATAAACCTCAGATAGACCCACAATCATTTTGGTATTCCTTAAGAAAAAACATGATGAGTGGAGGGAGGAGCTTTGTGTCCTATATCATGTGAGTGATCGATTAGTGAAAAGGCTCCTGCTCCAGTTGCAGACAGAAGCCCCACGGAGCACCCAACACTGACTAACATCCCAATTTCATCCGCTGGTGGGTGCGCCGCCCGTGCTGAGATCTATGCTTGCTTTGGGCGACTGCGCCTGGCTTTGGCCGGTGATAAATGCCTGATAGGACTGGGCGTCTTACTGGAGTGCTTTGTTTTCTCCAGAGAGTGGAAATGAGGTTTGGAAGCTGTGTTAATGGAGACTGATTCGTGCCACTGCCTTCCGGGTAGGCCTGTTCTGTTTTAGGAAAGCCCTCAGAGGGCAAAACTTATTTCTTTTGGAATTGTACATCATATGGCGACCCAAATTGAGTTATTTCCTTTTGCTCGTGATGGATTTATCAGCAGCTCTACACTGTTTTGACTTGAGTCTCCAGCAGACGTTTGGCTTACCCAGGTGGCCACACTCAATGCTGCTTATTTTTTCATGTTGCAGTGAGTTTATAACGTCTTTGTAAACTTCCAAAAATGGGTTTTGATGTGAGTACTCGGATACTTCTTAAGAAGCCTGGCGGGCGCGGTGGCTCACGCCTGTCATCCTAGCACTCTGGGAGGCCGAGGCGGGTAGATTGCTCGAGGTCAGGAGTTGGAAACCAGCCTGAGCAAGAGCGAGACCCCGTCTCTACTATAAATAGAAAGAAATTAATTGGCCAACTAATATATATATATATATATAAAATTAGCTGGGCATGGTGGCGCATGCCTGTAGTCCCAGCTACTCGGGAGGCTGAGGCAGGAGGATCGCTTGAGCCCAGGAGTTTGAGGTTGCTGTGAGCAAGGCTGACGCCACAGCACTCACTCTATCCTAGGCAACAAAGTGAGACTCTGTCTCACACACACAAAAAAAGAAGCTTGATTTCTTTTGAACCTTTGAAAAGAAATGACCTTGCTATGAAGTGGAGCAATGAAATTATTCTAAAGGTTAAATTTTTTTGTGTGTTTTTTCTAAAAGTTAAATTTTGTTTATTATAAAGGTTAAATTTTGTGAAATTGTACCTAAATGATGATGATCGTTATAATTCTTTAAACATCAGAAATAATTAAATATGTCTATATAAGTAATTTAGAAAGTAAATTGTGTCGATATAGCTTATTTGAGATATTATTTTACATACACACATACATATCCTTTCTTATGACAAACCATAGACTGAAATATTAGGTCTTTGAAATGAGATTTCTTAAGGAAAAATAAGTCAATTAAGAAGAATTTCCCCCCAAGGTTTTATCTCAAGTTATTCTTATTTGAATGTCAAGAGCATAAAAAATCATTTCCATAGATTTGCCCACGGAGATCTTTGATTCAAACCCAAGTGTAAATAGTCATCTCATTTCCTTTAAAGTTTGTTCTTAATTCCATTATTGGTGAAGAGGGTATACTGGTGCTTTTCTGAGAAGTTAATATTTTTGAGACGTCATGAATGGTCTGTTAGAGGCAGGTGCATAGTAAAATATGTCCTTCTCTCCTTGGGACTGGACTGTGGCACATTGTGAGGGTGTGCTTCTACCTAGGTGTGCATGTGCTGCTCTGATCTGTTTTGCAGCCTCAGTTTCTGAGAGAGTAGCTGACGGCACACTGCCTACCTGTTTCTAGGTTAGATCAGCACCTATCGTACAGCTCAAACATTGGTTGAGAACGTGGGTACATTTTTTTAATTAGATTATAATTCTAAGTTGTTTTCCAGTATAAAGCTTACAGATTTATTTTGTGATGTGTTAGTTATTCAGAATGTGTGGGCAGCCCATTCAAACTCAGCCTTCTTTCCATTTAGACCGTCTGTTGCTTTTCATTTGGTGCTTAATGGCGGGAACATAAAGATGCGTCAGTTCATAAGCAGCCCATCAGAAAAAAATTGAGTGAAAAGTGGGTTGAAAGAGTTGTGGAGGTCAGGAGCTGAATAGAAGAGTTCTTTTCAATAAACTACCACTTGTACCAACTACTCTGCTATAAAATGGTATAATCTCCCTAAAGAGGTTTGCGCTGTGTTAAAGGCTGAAACAGGTATTTTGTATTAATCAGCCGGATGCCCAGGTGATACCTACTGTCTGGGGAATCAAAGAAATAGTAGCAGCCCCTTTCCTAAGAGTGTGTGTGTTAATATATACAGTGTGGTAGGGCGTATGCAGCATTTCCTCATCCTTAGCAAAGATATCACAAGGACGTGTGCAAGAATGAGTTTACAAATGGATAATACAGGCACAAAGTATTATGAGCTCAAAAGAGCATAATCCTGTGGCCTGGGAAGTCTCGTGAAGGGGATGGGGTCAGGTTCAAGGCACTTGAAGAGACCAACTGCACCTCCTGTGGGAGACGAAATGAGCAAAGGCATCCGGACGTGAAAATATCTCACAGGGTCCTCAGTTGGCCTCCGGGGTGGGACTGGAGAATTGGTGTAAGCCAAGAGTGGCAGAGAAGCCTGGATAAGTAAGTTGGGACTGGATTACGGAGGCTTTGCTGATTTATCGCAAAGAAAAATATACACTGCATTTATAGCACATCATTATAAATACATTTATTTTTAAATTCAAATAGTAGGTTTTGATGATGCTTTCCCTCGTGTGTGTCTGAGAAGTCCTGTTTTGGTGTGTGGGGTTATTTCCCCAGGGGAAGAAATGCTCAAGCTTTTATGATTTGGGGACAAGCGCAGTTTGCTGATGTGGTTTTAGCAGTAAGCCTGCCGGGGTGGGGCTGCCGGTTCATTACGCACCTCTTAATTGTTGTTTTGTTTTTCCCCACAGGTGCCTGTGTCCATCAGGGTTCCTTGTTGGCGGTAGGTCATTCTTCATGTATTTGGTTTATTTCTTTTGAGTGTAAAATGATTGATTGAGGTTACTGAGTGAGGTGACCTTATCATTATAAAATATGTTTATTTTCCTTCACGGTTTGAGAATTAGCCCTCACCTTGGCACAATCGTGCTCAATGATCGAATACCTTTTCCAGAGTAAATTAGTTCTATTTGGATACTCAGGTATTGGAAGAGAAGTTCAAACACCCAACACGCAATTTGCGTTCTGTGGCTGTCTTTTGTGCTTTTTCAGTCAGAGAGAAAATTAGATTCCGTCCTCTTGTCAGATGCAAACTGGGCACAAATTGTTTATCTTCCTGTTGCATTTGCTCCCGCCTTTGAACCCTTCTCCAAAAAAAGTATGATCAGTAAATTCAGTAGAATAGGAAAGATTCCTGATTGTTACTTTGAATTATAAACTTAAGTTTTGGAGAATAACAAACAAATCAACATTTTATCTCTGAACCTCGCCATATAAGGTAGACTTGATTTTAAATTTAATGTCAGGATGGACATGCTTGAAGCTCTTACTCGAGGGGGGAGGGCAGCATGGGCAATATATGTAACCGTAACACTTGTACCCCCATAATATGCTAAAATAAATAAATAAATAAATAAATTTAATGTCAGAATGACTTGGGGGAAAAGCTGATGTAAGTCTCATGCATTTCTTTCCATTAATAATGCACCATGGTGCACAGCAGTGTGTTAAAGCCTTATTGAAAAGACTGTCTACACTCCACCAACTCTAGTAAATGGCATGACAAGTCATTCTTCACCAATTTTTTATTTTGGTTTAATAAATGCTATAACAAAACAGAACTAAAATGTTTGGAAAGAGTCTGCTCATTCACATCACAGTCTGCTGTTGACACGTGTGATATTAATAAGTCATCTTGCATTATCCTGGTGGTGTTGCAGTAGGTGAGGAATATCTTAAGTCCATGAGTCTAGATAACTGTAGATATTCACAGTAATATTCTTGAATCTGAACTTTACATGCTAGTTACTGGTGTGCAGATTTATGTTTTTTTCTTCTTTGTGTTTTTCTATTAAAGAATCAGGAAAAAGCCATTTTCCTTCTCTTTCTCATTCCATGCCCTTAAAAGCAGACTTTTCTTTCTGTATATTTTTAAATATATTTTTAGGAATCATTTTAAAATCAAAGTGCTCTAAAATCATCAGTTTTGGAGAGCCATAGTAGATGTGACAGACAATTCAGTTATCCATGTTAACACAAAGAAAATTGTTTGCTGTATAGAACGCTACATAATTTTTCAGTTTATTTTCATAGCTACTGGTCCATTTGATACAACAGACTAATAACATAGGCCACGTATTATTTTATACCTTCCTCCTCTTGGTGGAGAACCAAGGAGGAGAGAGAGATGAAGACATTTGCTGAAGTCACTTGACCATTGAGTGGTGGACAGGAACAAGACAACCTGTCTTTTTGTTGTTCCACCTGTATCTGAAGACAAGTGGCTGCAATTGGCCTTGCCGTGTGTTACTGTGCATTTGAACGTGAAAGCATGAAATAATTGGGGAGGTTATTTTGATCAAGTTAAAAGGAGAGACTGTCCAGCCAACTTGCGTTTAAGGACGACCTTGTTCCCCGTGCCGTGCCCGGGTGCGCCCGGGCTCGCGGCTGCTCCAGGCAGGCGGGCTGGGTGCTCTCACACCAGCACACTCCCAACCCTCCGGTGACTTCCTTGCTCACCAAGGCTCTGGCTGCATCTGTTTCAAAACCTCTTCACCAGCCTGAGCTACTTACTATGGCAGTTATGCAGGTCAGCCTGAGAGACACTACATTTGGCATCATCGTAAGGATTATTATTAAACAAATATTTATTGAGTGACAACTACAGACCTGCTGTTCTAGGCACTGGAAGGCATCAGGGAACAAACAGATAAAAATCCCTGTGCTTGTGGAGCTGGAATTCTGATGAGTAGGATATTTGTAGAGTGTCACACAGGTGGGCTATGGGTAAAAGCCGCGGCGCCTGGGGGGATAGAGAATCCTGCATAGGGGCCGAGGGCGGTGGCTTTAAACAGGGTGATGAGGAAGGCTTCACCGAGAAGGTGGTATTTGCACAAAGACAGACCAAAAGAATTGTAAGAGCAGCCCCTGGATATTCAGAAGGGAGAATTCCAGAGCGGGAAACGGCAAGTGTGACGGCCGAAGCAGAGCTTGCTTGGCCGTCAGGGAAGTGGGCAGAGGTCAGCGTAGCCGGAGCACAGGACCAAGGCGGCAGGATGGCAGGAGAGGGTCAGAGGGGTGGACAGTCGGCGGCCGGAGCGCGAGGAGCCTCGTGCAGACTCAACCTGGCCTTCTGGGAGGGGCCGAGCTGCTGGAGGTGCTAGTGAAGAGGAACGACAAAATCTGACTTATCATTTAATTAAACTGCTGAAACGAGAACGTGAAAAGAAATAAGTGTTCTTGTTTCTAGGGAAACTGTGTTGAATACTTTAAAAAGACTCCATAGAGATGAGTCACTAAAAAAAATTGCTGTCAAATTAAGTGTGGGAGAAATAGCTATAAAAGATTTGGGGGAAAAAATTGAAAATCTAGAGAGTTTCTGTATTTGGATTTATTTGTAACCACATTAAAGTTCCCTTCTCGTTTGAAGGGCAGCGAAACTGGAAATGGCAGACGATGCACTGTGGACTTGCCAGTTGTCTGCAAATTCATCACTGCTTTTCTCTCCACACAACCTGGTGTTAGAGACAGGCGTTGTGTCTGCATCAGTGAAATCGGGGAACGGGTGTACGTTTACGTATTTGGAACGGAAATGAAGAGTTTAAGAGCGTGTATGTACTATTCTAGGATTCGCTCTTTGGGTGGAACGAACTCTGTTGTACGGGGCTTCACACTTAACAGCTGGCTCTGGAAATGGTGCCCTGGTGTCCCTGTGGGCAATTCTGCCCGTGTGTTTGCCACTTTAAAGGTGTAAGTGACTTCAGAGACCTTGTAGCCCAACCTCTCCATTTTATCAATGAGGAAACTGAGGCAGGGGTGTGAGGTTCTTGAGGTCCGTTCATTTCTCAGGTGAGTAACCAGAAGTAGAAGGTTGGTCCGGATGAAAATGGCAAAGCATCAGCTTTACCCAGATGAACCTGTAAAATACATCAAGCAAATGGAAACACGGATTTAGGCTCTCGCTGCTACTTTAGTGCTGTCAGCCTGTCCCGCCAGGGTTCCTCTCACTGGTAGCTTTTCAGCCTTATCACTCGTTGCTTAGGAAGCTGCCAGGTGCAACGTTCGCCGCCCTGGCAGCCGGGACAGCCCTGGTTTTGATTCTTTCTCCTCTGCTGCAAACCAGCTCTGTGACCTGGGGCAAGGTACCTTCTGGAACGTCTGTCACCCCCATGTGACACGGGGACAGGGGGAGCCTCTCCCACACCCAGATGCAGTCGCTGGCCTGTGCTCTTCTGCCATGACAAAGTGCCTCTCTGGCAGCCAAGGACAAGAAGAAGGGACGGTTAATAAGCACCTACTAAGTATTAGTATTTAGTACTCTCAGTAGTCTCAGGGAAGACGTGTTGTCTTTGCCAGTGAAGAGGCTGAGGCTCAGAAAGTTTAAGTCATTTGTCCAAAGCTTCACAGTCAGTGCTGCAGGAACAGGGGTTCAAACCCGGTTCTGAGTCTTCAGCCGTCGCGTTGAGTTTTCTGTTTCTCACAGCCAAGCCAGGCCACTTGCTGTGTCTGAAAACAACTGGCTTATGTCACCGCCTTCAGTGCTGTGTGCCCACCCCTCCTGCCACACCTGCCCCGCAGCTGTCCCTGCCCATCTCTGTCCTCCCGCAAAAGCCAGCTGTCCCTGGCTGACCCCGTCCCGTGCAGCTGGGGCTGTGCTGTGCTAGAGTGCACTAGATTCACCACACGATGCAAGACACGTCTGGAGGGTGACTTCATCTTAAAAATATATGTGATATACAGTGTATTGTATGTGTATGTGCGTATATGTGTGCATACATACATTTATATAAGAATGTGCATATATATTAATATACACCCCCGACTTGTGTCGTGTTGTGCCTCCCAACTTGCGACAGCTCTCTGGACTTGCACTGAGGGCCGAGGGTGATCTGATCCTAAGCCACATGGAACCCTTGAGGTCTCATTTGTGTGCTGAGTTCAGCGCTCTTCCTTCTCCGTGCTTAAACAGTCTTCCCCATCTTTCTCTTCTTTCCATTCCTCAGGCCAGAAATTGCCAGAAGGGACTAAAAATACCTTGAGAAGCGCTGAATAATCTATTTTCAGATGCGTTTCTTACCCCACAATACCCGTGCACCCCTGGGCTCATGCGACTTTCTCTCAGTTCAGCCCTCGAGGAAGAGAGTGTGACGGGTTTAACTCAGGAATCCACCGAAGGAACCTGCCGGGGTAGTATGGTTACCTGTGACAGGCCATCCAGTGTGAGCAGGAATCCATCCGAGGGAACCTGCCGGGGTAGTGCGTTTACCTGTGATAGGCCATCCAGTGTGAGCAGGAATCCATCCGAGGGAACCTGCAGCGGTAGTGCGTTTACCTGTGACAGAGCCACCCAGTGTGAGCAGGAATCCATCTGAAGGAACCTGCCGGGGTAGTATGGTTACCTGTGACAGGCCATCCAGTGTGAGCAGGAATCCATCCGAGGGAACCTGCCGGGGTAGTACGGTTACCTGTGACAGGGCCACCCAGTGTGAGCAGGAATCCATCTGAGGGAACCTGCTGGGGTAGTGCGTTTACCTGTGACAGGCCATCCAGTGTGAGCAGGAATCCATCCGAGGGAACCTGCAGGGGTAGTGCGTTTACCTGTGACAGAGCCACCCAGTGTGAGCAGGAATCCATCCGAAGGAACCTGCCGGGGTAGTACGTTTACCTGTGACAGAGCCGTCCAGTGTGAGCAGGAATCCATCCGAGGGAACCTGCCGGGGTAGTGCGTTTACCTGTGACAGGGCATCCAGTGTGAGCAGGAATCCATCCGAGGGAACCTGCCGGGGTAGCGCGTTTACTTGTGACAGGGCCGTCCAGTGTGAGCAGGAATCCATCCGAGGGAACCTGCCGGGGTAGTGTGTTTACCTGTGACAGGGCCACCCAGTGTGAGCAGGAATCCATCCAAGGGAACCTGCCGGGGTAGTGTGTTTACCTGTGACAGGGCCGTCCAGTGTGAGCAGGAATCCATCCGAGGGAACCTGCCGGGGTAGTGCGTTTACCTGTGACAGGGCCATCCAGTGTGAGCAGGAAAATAAAGCTTTTATTTCAAAGTTTTCACATATCTTCAGTTCTTTTCCAACTTTATGAGGTTAAAAAAAAAAAAGTTAACTTTCTTTTTGCATCACTTCAAGCAAGCACTTCTGCTTTTTCCTGGGATGGATGGACTGACTCTTCAGTTTTTCTGTCTGTGAAACGGAGATGAAGTACTTACTTCACGGGATTGTTGTATGACTATTCACATTTAAACTTTAATCGACATTAAGCATTGTTTAAAATTCAGGTTTTCAGCGTCGCTAGGCAAGATTAGAGGAGAGCAGCAGGAAGCGCTTAGCCCAGCGATCGTGACCTGCAGTGGGCAGCAGGGCTGCTGCTGTTGCCGCTGCAGAGCAGCTACGGTTGGCAAGGCCGGACAAACCACTCTTCTTCCCTCCATCAAACACGTTAGGCATTGGGATTTTCCTACTTGGAATACTTCTGCTGACAAAGCGTCCCATAAGGCATTAATTTTTAGCAAATTTGGAAGAAAGTTTTTCACGGATAATAAAAAATGTGGAGTGCTGAGTATATATGATAGGTAACAGCAGAAAGATCCAGGCTTTGGAGTTTGAATTTTGGCACCACTGTATACCTGCTGTGTGGTCTCAGATACGACACTTTGTATAGTTGAGTCCTAATTTCATCTTCTGTATAGCGGGGATCCTGTTCCTCATCGGGTCAATGTGGTGGTTTGTGTAGCGCGTGCGTGTGAAAGAGCCCAGAACTGCGCCTGCAGGGAACAGGTGCTCACATCACCTAGGTGGTGGCAAGGTGTGGGAGTGGAAATGGGTGAGTAACATGTCAGAGTATCTCGTCCAGGTCCTGCTTTGTACTCACTAGCCGTGTAGCATGGAGTAAGTCACCTAAATGCAATGTGGGCTCAGTCTCTAAATCTGTAAAATAATTGTTACATTAGATGCTCCTCGAGACTCCCTGACACAGGGCTGTTCAGCAGAGCTGAGCAGTGGCACGCAGGGGTGGGAGCGTGCCACAGCCGTGCCATCCACGCGTGGCAGCCGTGAGCCACGCGTCGTTGTTGAGCACGTGAAAAGTGACTAGTGATGCTGGGGAAACTGAGTTTTAAATTGTGTTTAGTTTTGATTAAAGTTTACATTTGAGTAGCCACACATGGCTCGTGGCTGCTGAATTGGACAGCGCAGCTTTAGAGCTTTAAAGTTCTTCTAACATACTCTAGTGTTTAAGCTTGCAGGGTGGCTTCGTGGGTGGTTCTCGCTCTGGGTGAAAGCTTACTGTACAGTTTCAGCAGGTGTGAGAAAGGTAACAAGACATTCGTTGTATGCCTGAGATTGCTGTTTGTTTGTTTATATAATTTGACTGCTTTTGAGGTCAACTCCGTTACAACACTACTCTCTCCATTGCTCGATATGTTTTCTTGAATAAAAGAAAAGGGGGAGAGTTAGAGCTGACCCATCACCTGCAGTCAATTTTACATATCCCTTTAACATTTTCATAAAATTTTTTTTTATGTTTTGTCACAATCTAGTGTACTCCTGGGAGTGCTATCCATTGTTTATATTGCAGAAAAAAAATTGGGAACTTCTGGTCTAATCTGTAGGCATTGTTTGTTTATTAGGGTTAAGATTAAGGAAGACAGAGCTCTTCAGTGCCAGTCTTTAAAGATTGGTGTGCTGTAGTGTTACTTTGTTTTATTTGAAACTGCAACACAAAAGAGGTAGTTCCATAGATAGGAAACTCATCAACATGCTCAAGAGATTTTAGAGAGAAGAGAAATGAAAAAATTTGGAGGTTTTCCCTGTAACTGCTCATAGTTCCCACAATCACTTAGTGAATCTTGATCAGTGGGTGCTTTGGAAGCATCCGGAACTTCTCAGCAGTGGGGTGGATACTTGGCGTCCTCTATGAGGCTTCCCCAGAGCGGAAGCCATACAATCAGCCATTCCTCAATTTCCCTTAAGGGTCTTGGGTGTTGTGGGATGTCTCTGTTTTTAATTACAGCTTAACAAGAATTCATCATTTTTTATACCTCTGGTCCTTCTTCATTTATTTTAAAATACAGGAATATGCTTTTAAGTGAGAATGTCACTCTATATTAAAATGTACTTATTTTGTGGGGAAAACTTTATTTTTTTTGCAACACATCATTACTGTGCTAGGTGCTGGCATAAAGTTAGAGAGGTAGTGAGCTTCCTGTAACTAGAGGTATTCAAGTTGAGACTAGACAAACAGAATCAGGCATGAGATAGTGGTGGCTTGGTCTAGGTGGCTTCCAGAGGCTCTTCGAATTTGGGTTCTCAGGTGTGGATGGGAGGTTAGAGCTGCGAGTTTCTGCCTAAGAACGGAGGCCTTGGGAGGGAGAGGGTGAGGAATAGCCCCTGACTCCCCGGCGTGCGAGGAAGGGGTTCTCCCCTGCGTTTTCACAGGAAGAGACTTTGTCCGCTTGGTGCCTGGTAGGGAGAATCGTGCTCTAGGTGCCTCAGAGAAGTTTTTTTTCCCTTGCTGGATTTTCATAAATTGCTCGGCATAATTAGATGTGCTGGTTTCCTATTGGGGAATTTATATCTTCTCAGAATAATTGTGTGAGAGGAATAATACAAGAGATTTTGTATTTTTATTGATGAATAATCCATATGCATCTTTATTCCTATTCATATTCTCGTAGTAGGAACAGATGTTTTAAGTTAACAAACACATTTCTTATGCTTTGTTTTGAATTTAGAAGATGCAGCTGAGCTTGGCAGCTGTATTAATCTGCCCAAACTGTGCTATGCGTGATCATACATCTCAATTTTCTGGTCAGACCATACGTTCCTCCCAACTTTTTTTTTTAGTTTGTGTCATATTTGCTCCAAATTACCTAACCACATAGTACCTCAATTTGTGTTTTTCCCTATTTCTGTTTATAACTACAAAATATATACATCTACACATGTCTATTTTATACAAGGTGCATTATATTAAATATATGTATATATTGCCTAGAATAGACCCGACACTCATTTCTGATGCCTTATGGTATTATCATGTTAAAGCTTGCTTACTTTTTAAAGTCCTTTGCTTGGCCCAGCGTGGTGGCTGATGCCTGTAATCCTAGCACTTTGGGAGGCTGAGGCGGGAGGATCGTTCAAGGTCAGGAGTTCAGGACCAGCCTGAGCAAGAGCAAGACCCCGACTCTACTAAAAAATAGAAAGAAATTAATTGACCAACTAAAAATATACAGAAAAAATTAGCCAGGCATGGTGGCGCATGCCTGTAGTCCCAGCTACTCGGGGGGGCTGAGGCAGGAAGATCGCTTGAGCCCAGGAGTTTGAGGTTGCTGTGAACGAGGCTGACACCACAGCACTCTAGCCTGGGCAACAGAGTGAAACTCTGTCTCAAAAAAAAATAAATAAATAAAAATAAAAATAAAGTCCTTTGCTTACTCAGGGGAAGATAATATATAAATAACAAATGACAATTGAGTTAAACCAGCTTAGGTTTTCTTGGAATTTGAATTACAAATGTCTAAAGAAAAGTTCCTTTGAAAATTTTGTATGGATGGCATTTTGCTTCTGCGACAAGAAGGGTTACTTAAAGGTATCATTGGCACAAAATAGTTAAAACAAATCACTGATCAGTTTTATGTAAAATAAGCGTAGCACTTTCTGGTGTCCCATCTAAGTTCTTTTAGCAATGATTTCTGAGGCTCCCAGGACTAATAAGCTAAATGAAAGGAAGAAGGAAAGGGGAAAGCTTTCATAGTAAGAAACAGTTTATTGTTAGTACCCAGGAGGGTCCTGAGTTTGGGCCATGACCTGTGGGTTCTTTCCTGACAGCTCCCAAGATTGGTTATTTATTAAATTTACGTCATTCTCTTCCTCTAAAGGGAAATTGAATGGGCGGGGAGGGACCAGGCAGGGGAGAGTGCCTGTATTGGAGAGCAGGTTTCACTGTTCCTTGTACCTTACATTCTTGAAATGGTTTGGTAATAGTGAGCAGGAGAGAATTATTAACAGAAAGGGACACTTATTCTCTGGTGCTCTTGCCGTATTGAGTTACCCTATCATCTAGAATGGAACTGGTCTAAGGAATGCGAAATTGGGGACAGAGGGACCTGAAATTAGAGGCTAAGAAGAAACTTCTCCCTCTCATATTTGCCGTAGGTGTGTGTAGAAGTAATGATCCAACTCGATTCCAAAGCCATTTATCCGTCCACTACCACGCGCTAGGCCCTGTGGTGGGATGTGTGGGGAGTGCCAAGATTAACAAGACGTGAGTCGTAGCCCTGGAATATGTTGCCTAGGCAACAGCCTTTTCCCCCTTTCTTTGTTGGCAGAGTCCTGATTTTCTTCCAGACTTCCACCCCTTCCTCATGTGACTCGCGTGATCCTCGTTGTGAGCTAATCAGGAAACTTATATCCCCTTGCAAGCGATTGGCTTAGGAGTGGGTATGTGACTAGTCGTGACCAAGGAGACGCGCGTGGAAGTCTGCTGAGACTGCTGGGTGTTCCAGAGGACCCTGTAGTAGCACCTCCTCCCCCAGTTCTGAACAAGCTGAAAACTAAAACAGAGTACAACACAGGAGTCAAATATCACCTTTTATCTCTTAACAAGTGAAGCTCGGTTGGAGGGCAGAGCTTTGGTTCTCTTAGCTGAGTGGCTGCCGATCCTGCAGCCTCAGAGTCTGCCCAGCTCTGAGGCTGCAGGATCGGCAGTCTTGCTGGGGCGGCTTTCCCAGGTAGAAGGGCTGCCCAGGCGAGAGTTACGGCTTGCTGGAACAGACAAAAACTTACGCCCCTGGTTGACAGGTTTGCTCCCTAGCAGAGGAAGGAAGGCAGAGCTGAGTTAAGCAAGCCTAGTTGCTCTTTGACATTTAGCAGGGAGATAACTCATGCCACCTTCCCAGGGATAAGAAAGGCCTGGGGTCACATGTTGATATCGCTTCACAGAAAGGAAACCTCAGCAGTGGGAAAGAAGAATTCTCCGTTAATGGGAGACTTTGAAGGTCAGTCTCTGAGCAGGACGGAGCGATCTCTGGCAGGGCTGCGAAGATTCTGCAAGCATTAGAGCACCTGGCCAGCACACCGAGGTTGATGGGGAGAAAGAGGGAAGCGTTTGATGCCTTGAGGAGTCTGGTCGTGGATCTGCTGACTTAACCAGCCCAGAAACTGGCCTTCCTGGGGAAGTATTGTATGAGCTAAGAAATTCCCTTATTGTTTAAGCCAATATAAATTGGATTTTATGTTACTGCAGCCAAAGCATTTGAATTAATATCATATAATCAGATAATTGACTTAGTCCACGGCACTTTGGGATAAGTGTCGGTAAATAGGAGCACCGCAGCATGGTGAAGGCTGTGAGTTCTGATTCTTGGGTTTAAGTCTGAGCTCTTTGCTACTGTTCGACCCTGGGCAAGTTACTTACCTCCTCTCTAAAATGGAGATGGTGGTTAGGCCTGTATTACAGAGGTGTTGCAAAGATAAATGAGATAATGCAGGAAAGTACTTGAGATAAAGTAAATACATGGTAGCGATTGAGGATACTGTTATTCAGGAGGAAATCTTTTGATCTTGGCCTTGAAATATGGGTCAGTTGAGAATTGAGAGAGATGAGAGAAAGGCTGTTAAGATAGAAGATCAGCATGAGTAAAGGCCAAAGTGGCAAGAGGAGTCCGAGGGAAGTGACGGATGGAGCACTGAGAGGAGGATTTTCAACTCAGATCACACAGGGCCTGGAGCAAGGCATTCGGATCACACTCTGCAGGCAGTGGGGCCCTTCGAAGTGGAAATCACTCACTCCTGAATTCAGACTCCGTCCCTATAAACCGATTAGGGTATTGTTGGAGAGGAGGTACCAAGGCACTAGCCCTGCTGTGTTCCTTCCTGTCTGGTTTCCCCGTGTGCAGACGTGGCTGCTCTGCAGGGCCTCGGAGAGGCTGGGGTGGCTCCATGCAACTGGGCATGGTGTTGAAAAGATGAGTTTGCAGACATCTTCCAACAGCGAGCCAGAGCTGTTAGGTCCGTTATCAGTTCAGCAAACATGGGCTCTTCTGGCATTGCATCAGGAGGAACTAACTCCCTATTAATAGGCATCAGTCCCCTCACTTAATACGCCCACAGTGATGATCTCCCTGTCCTCGAGGTGCTGGTACCCTCTTTTCCCTTCCTCTTTAATCTAATTGGTATTTCCCATTTCTCCTTCCCAATTTGCAAAGATTAAATCATGTTCTGGAAAATAATTAGGATTTTTTAAAAAAGCACGTTTTGTCGTATTCGATTTTCTTTTTAAAATGGAAGCCTGCTTATATATACTACCCCAGATGTTGAAGAGTATAGTTTTTCTCTTATGCTGAACAACAGAACTATATTATTTGCTTACAGAATTTTATCAGATATACCGATTCCTACACCTAAAGTGTGTTTTTTCAAAGAAAGATCAAATGTGGTCAGATACTTTAAGGAGTAATAGAACCTCTTGAAAAACATGAACTGCTAGAAAAGATTCTTAATATCTTGAGGTCTTGATCTTATTCTTATCTGGGATTCCCTGAAAAAATACCTCCTCATAAAATGTAAGCTTATCCTCTAAACAAATATATCTCCTGAGGTCTTAGGAGGAAAGGAGAAGAAGATTTTATAAGAATAAGGTGACTCAAGTGCATATGAAAAGGAGAAAAACTCATGTTAGATGGCTGTTTTGGTTGCCACTTTAGAGGAATCAGTTAAGCTGTTGAAGGTAAATAAGTATCTTTTTATATTTCTTACTCTGTGTTCACTTATGATTAGGAGGAAAAATTCTCAATACCAGTCAGGAGATAGATATAAAGCATAATACAAGAAACACTGTGAACATGTGTATTCCTGTGAGGTGTTTTTATACAACTTATGAGGGATCCTAAGTAAGGGAGATTGTATCTTTAAAACTATGAATTCCATTTTTTTGGTATTATAAATTATTAACGTAAAGAGAAAGCAATTTAAAAAGATAAACAGTAGTGTTTTTTGAAAACCAAATCATAAAATGTGGAATATCGTTCCAACTTTTGAGGAATGAGAGCTTTGTTTCTTGTGTTTCTCAGTGAAAATGGCCACATTATTTTATTTATTATATTAAAAGTAATATAGACTGCTGTAAAAGAAAAGAAATGAGACAGATATAAAAAGAATGGGGAAAAAACTCCATTAATCCCAGTAATTCCACAAACAAAAATAATTGTTACTAAATATTAGCTGAGTTTATTGCAGAACCTTTTCTATTCATGTATGTGTGCATTTAGCATAAACCAAGCATTAAAAAAAATGTGTGTTGTTTGGCCACCTATTTTTTAAGCTGAATACTATATAGTAGATATTTTTCTATGTCAATACACACAGATTGACACCATTATTCATCATGGATAGACTGTAAGTTATTTTATCCATCCCTTTTAATTATATTCATATTAATGCAATATTCTGATTTTGTTCATTTTTAAAAATCGATGGTATACAAGACAGTGTTGGCAAATTTGATAAAATTTTAAACATCTCTAACAGTGTAAAACTAAAGAGAAAAATTCAATAGAATACAGGTTTTCAAATATTTAGTGTTATGAAGAATTACTTAGTAAAACTTATAAAGAATTCATGTAAATATTTAAGAATACCACCAAACTTTAGTAATTAAACTGGCTAAGAGGGAGAATAGAAAGTTCATGTAAGAGAAAATACAAGCAGCAGACAAATATATTAAGAAAAATCAAGTAAAAACTAAACCATTAATGGGATATCATCTTATAACTATTTGAAAAAAATTGAATTGAGCCCAGTTTTGATGAGACTTCTGGGAATTTGCCTTAAGGAATCACTAGAGAAGAAAGAAAAGTTATATATGAAGTTTTGGCCGGGCGCGGTTGCTCACGCCTGTAATCCTAGCACTCTGGGAGGCTAAGGCTGGCGGTTTGCTCAAGCTCAGGAGTTCGAAACCAGCCTGAGCAAGAGTGAGACCCCCGTCTCTACTATAAATAAATTTAAAAAAAAAGAAATTAATTGGCTAATTAATATATACAGAAAAAATTAGCCGGGCGTGGTGGCGCATGCCTGTAGTCCCAGCTACTCGGGAGGCTGAGGCAGGAGGATCGCTTGAGCCCAGGAGTTTGAGGTTGCTGTGAGTGAGGCTAATGCGTGGTACTCACTCTAGCCTGGGCAACAAATTGAGACTCTGTCTCAAAAAAAAAGAAGTTTCTTTCTGATACTGTTTATATTATGAAATAAGAAGTTATCTAAATGTGTACATTGGAGGAGTGGTTAAGTGAATCACCAGAGATTAGCTCGACATGGGATGCTACAGAGCCATTAAAGTAATAGATTTGAAGACCATCTGGCCGTGTAGACTCATTACAAGGTAACAGTAAGCGAAAGGCGGAGTTCTTGATGTGAATCCTGTGATTAAAACTATTTTCAAAAATGTGCCTCTCTGAGGTTGGAGTCTGGTAAGAGGAAAAACTCCATTTTTCTTTCAACAGGAGAGAGAGAGAGGGTGAAAGTAGAGGGTGTGGACCCAGGGGGGAGAGAGGACAGAGTTATGAAAGAGAAGAGACAATGGACAGAGAGAGACAAGAAGGGACAAGAAGAGCAAGAGGGTTGGGTGGGATCAACCCACAAATGGCAGGACAGCCTACACAAAGCTCTTTCTCAAGATAGGAGCAAAGCAGAGAAAATATCTGAAAATCACATTATTTAGAGCTGTGTGAGTGATGAAAACCCAACTCTAACCAGCTTAAGCAAAGTCTATAATTTTTTTTTTTTTGAGGAGAGAGAAAAGGAAGATTTATTAATTTGCCAGCAAATGAGGAGGACAGCAGACTCTTGTCTTAAAGAACTACCATCCTCCCATCGCGAGGAGTTGAGGCTCTTTTACAGATACACACTCCTTTGGTTAACTCAGGGTGGTCTTGTCCTACGTTGCATGTTGTTTCCATGGGCCCCCTGTGGCTCGATTGTTCCAAAGTATCCGAAAATCACATTATTCAGAGCTGTGTGAGTGATGAAAACTCAACTCAAACCAGCTTAAGCAAAGTCTGTGATTCTTGCCCCTCAACCTGAAGTCTGAGGGGTAACACTGGCTTCAGGTGCAGCCGCATGCAAGTGTCACATGATGTCACCATGACCTTTTTGCGCTCTCTCTCTGCTACTTTATTCTGCGTTGGCATCGTTCTCAGGCAGCCTCTCTGTGATGGCAGCTCTGATTTTTACAGTTCAGATAACTCATATTCCCAGATAAAAGCAAGCCTCTTTTGGGGCTGGCATCTCCAGCAAAAGTTCTAGGAAAAACTCTGCTTGCTCTGGCTTGAGTTAAGGCTCGTACCCCCAGGTACAGTCCTACCCTCAGTGGGGAAGAAGAAACCGGACGATTCACCACACCAAATGGAGGAGAGCGGTTCTAAAAATGAGAGCATGCTGGCCAAGAGAGCAGATGTTCTCTACGAGGATAAACAGACATTTGGAGGCAGGGTGGCTGGGGTACCAAGTCTTACGTGAGGCCCACCATCTGCTGGATTGGTCTAATCAGCGCTGCTGGAGACGCACCATCCCAACCCGTCCCCTCTCCCTTCACTTCCTGCTTGGCCCCTGACCCAGCCTTGCCCTTAGGAGTTTTAGATTTCTGGCTCTCCCGTGGAATGGCTCTGCCAATCTCTGCGTTTGGATGCCTGTGCCTTGTGCCCACTTGGATCACAGTTCCATAGTCCAGCTACCAGCTATTGTACCTCTAGACTAATATCCGTGTTCACTTGCTTTTATCTGAAGCTGAGAAGGAGATTAGTTGGACACATTTCACTCTATAATAAACCTTCACTTGTTTGAAAATAATGGTCGGCAAAACGTGGACATATTTGATGGATTAGGGCCACATCGACCTCCTTTTGGGTAATTTGGAGGGGTGGGTAGTGAAGTAAATGGGTAGTAGGTTAGATGTTAATATGTTTTGAAATGGAATGGTTTATTGTTTTGTTGAAGTGCTTGTTTGGAACATTTCTTCGGTACTCTATGTCATTTATTTTCCTTTGATAAACGACTAGCAGGAAGAGAAAACAGTCAGTAATGGAGACTAAAAACGTATTGACTAGAAAGATAGAGCTTAAAGTGTATGGGGCCAAACATTTTTCCAGTCCTCTGAAATGAGCTGATGACTTGACATACAGCTTCCGTGGCAAAATCATCGCCTCTCCACCAAGAGCGAGAGCAGAGAGAGAGGTATTAGGAGCTTTAAACTATTATCTGAAAGAGCTGTTGTCGCTGGCCTTTTTGGAGTTGTGGTGTCTTCTTTCCCCCTTTGTCTACTGAAAGTGTGGAAGACAGACAGAAGTCTTGTGACGTTAGAAGTTAAGAAGTTTGCTCATTTATTCTTAATTAGTGCCCCGTAGTGACTGTAAATTAAACTTCCTTTCCCAACTTGAAGGAAGCTTTCTTTGGGAGATTTAATGTGTTGCTTCTGTCCACTGAGACCCTCAAAGACTGCTTTCAGGGAGAGGAAATAAAGACCCGTTTATATTTAGAAGATAGAGAGTTGGCAATGCAGTGTTCAGAGGAGAGGTAAGTTGCATCTCGTGCTGGCGCGGATGTTTTTCAACACGGGTTTTCTGTAGTCAGAGTTCTTACGGCTCAGGGATTACAGATGCCGCTGGGATTCAAAGACAGTGGAAACCGGCTGGGTTTTGGGACTCAGGCAAAGGAGCCTAGGTGGGCGCTGGACAAGAAAGAATAGCGTATTGCAGATATCCTGCGTGGAAAGGCCCTGCAGTTTCTGCCAGTGCGAGTTCTCAATGTCTGGGAGCATTTGTGTGGGAGAACGGGGGCGTGCTGGGGAGAGAGAACAAAGGAACAGAAATGTGAGGAAAAGGGTCTTTGTGAAGAACCTTGGGGCCACTGTCATAGCTTGGCTTTAAATAGCTAGAACAATTCTTAGAAACTGTGGCTTAGTGGTTGGTTTCATTTCTTTTCATTGTAGTTTTATCTCACCTTAAGGACTTTGCACGTCAGTGTCAGAAGTAGCTTGAGAGTGGTGTAGATGTTGGTCTGTGTCTTTGCTTTTGGATGTGTTCTCTAATCTTAGTATTTCTTCTTCTTCTTTTTCTCCTTCTCTTCCTCCTCCTCCTCCTCCTCCTCCTCCTCCTTGTTCTCGTTATATATATATGTCTCAGATGTTTTCCTACATATCCCTCTCTACTGACATCTCAATTTTTACCCTAAAGCAATGATGTAATAAACACGAAACAAATGAGAAGCTAGAACTAAGAGCCTTCATTTTCAGTGTTTATAATCGTCTCCTTACTGTACATGATGACTTCTGTGTGTGGAAAAATGAAAACTGTTCTGTCATTATTTTGTCTTGAAAACTGCTGTCTTCTGCATCTCCGAGTGACCCCAAGCTTTAATAGGTGTGATATTATACACAGCAGATGTCACGCAGACAGAATGACATCTCATCGTTAGGTAACTCAGCCCTCTGGCAAGCTCGCCTGTTTGCAACACAGCTAAGAAACGGGAACTAACAACAAAAGGCCCGTGAAGAGCCTGAATAGATATGTCTGTGCCTCAACCGGCCTGCTGGATTTATGCCCCTGAGGCTGCAGTCTGCCCTACCCTGGGCTGGAGGAGGAGTCGTAATTGCAGATTTCAGCAGTGAGGATTAGAGAAGAGGCTGGCATGCTCAGGTGTTTAGGGGAAAGAGTTAGGTGCACAGGAAAGCACTTTGGGCAAACATTTTGAGGCTTGGTTCTTTGTAATTACATAGACTTGAAATCATTTTTAGTGTCTTAGGCAGGAAGTCAATAAAATACAAAATCTTTTCTAGATGGAATAGGTTTTGTCTTAGTAAGATACATTCCATTCTCCAGAATTTGTGCATGTAAACAGCTGGTATGTTTCTGCTTTGGGAAACACTGTGTGAAATAATATTTTCTGTGCTCAGTTCTGCCTTTGCCATAAAAACGTATTATACATCTGCTGTACAAGCAGAGGCATGTAAGCATTCTGTAAGTGCATATTAGGGTATGTTAATTTGGGGCTCACGCTTTACCACCTGAAATTCCTTTACAGTTCCAGGATATTTAGTTTCACTTCTAATCTTCCATATGTGTGCCAGGACTGTGCTTTTTTTTTTTTTCTTTCTTTCTTTTTAAATTCTTCGTGGTTACATTAGCTTTGCAATCTGTCCCAGGATATCTTACTGGACCAGACCTGAGACTGGGACATGCAGGCACGTAGAAGTGGGACGTGCCTCCCTAGATCTGTACCGTCCTGTGCTGGAGAAACACAGCCGCTCTCACTGGGAGCTTGTGCAGACGCTAAGCTGGCGTTTGCCTGCCTTGACTTGCTTGGGTCCTAGGGTGCCTTGGTAAAGAGCTTCTGCTCTGAAAACACGCGGAGTTCAGACACCTGAGGTCGTGGTCTGCGCTGGCTGGCGTGGGGGCGGGCAGTAAGCTGGGCTGTAAGCCCGACAGCGGGCTCCCTGAGAGGGAAATCCTCCCCGCAAGCCAGGATGTTGGCCGGGTGAAAGTTTCCACCTGCGCCTTCCGGTAGAACTTCCTGCAACAAGGAAAATGTTCTGTCTGTGCTGTTCGCCACTCGCCCCACGTGGCTCCTGAGCATGGAAATGTGGCTAGCGTGAGAGAGCACCTGGATCATACATTTTATTGATTAATACTTAATACTTTTAATTGAATTTAAATAGCCACATGTGGCCAGTAGCCACCGAGCTGGGTCGTGCTGGTGTAGACTTTGTAGCCAAACCGGGATGCCCAAAGAAAGCAGCGGTCTCGGTGGTTTGGGGCCGTGCGTGAACTCCCCTCACCCCGCCTCTCAGAGCCGCTCCGTACCTGGGCAGGAGAGGGCTGGACGGCGGGTGGATGGAACAGGAAGAAGCACATTAATTGGAATTCAGACTCTGAGAAGCCGGGGCAGCGAATTGACAAGAACCTTGTCACTGGCTGTCACAGCCCCACTGCGGTGGGGCCTCACCTGCCAGTTCTTCTCAGCCAGGGAGCCCCTGGGACCTGAGTCGGGAGGCCGACGGCAAGGACGTCCAGGCCCTGGCAGCCGCGCCGGGGCACCGAGGCTCAGGGTGGGTGGACGGACACTCTGGTTACCTAGGAAACCTTCATTCTCTTTCCCTTCCCTCCTTCCTCCAAGAACCCTGATTTTTTTTTTTCAGGCATTCTCCTTTCTCGTGTCCATATCCTTTGGAAAAGGCGGGCCCCTCCTCAGGTTCAGTGATGAATTTTCTTTGGTTTAAGTCAGTGCTCTTCTTCTTTTAACTTTTCCCCCTCATTTTTACTCATATACAAATAGTTTTGAATACCATGTGCTTCCTTATGCATTTAAAATATTATATCTAAACTTTTTTATCCAAAGATGCATGAGTTGCAATGCGTGTAATTTTTGCATATGGAAAACATTGACATTTTAGGATAAAACTATTACATCCTTATCAGCCGTATCCAGTTCCCACTTGCATCCATAAAAAATAGACAAACTCATCTTTAACTACAGAAGATATACATTTCTATAGTTCTTTTTCTCCTTAAACTTTCATTTCTGATGTAGTTTCCCACAGCATTTATCCTAATGTAATTTATTTTTATGCTTGGAAATGTTTTATAGATCACTGTATTATACTTCTCTGCAACAAAATATGTGTATAAATTTAAATTTAAAGCATTCGTAATGTTTCCTGTGAACATAAGGCTCTAGGTGTTAAGTAATTTCTTTTGGATTGAGTTATCACAGTCGAGCGAAACAATATAAATACATTAACATTTTTGATAAATGCTTGTTACATGTTAGAAAGTATAGTTTGACTGGAAATGCATCTCTTAATGAGATGGACAGGGCTTTTCCCCCTTCTGTTAGTTCACGCAGGATGCATATATTTATTCCTGGAGGAGACAGGATTCAACATCAGTTCTACTCCAATTTTTCCCTTGTCTAGATGTGAACTCTGTGAAATCTGTTCACAGAAGAAGTATATGGGAAGGGAAGGAATTTGTTATAGCCTCTTGGAACTCCTGAGTTATAGGCTGGAAATCAATTGTGACTGATCATTAAAAATTAATTTTTAACGATCAGCTGAAAACTTGATTAGATTTCTCTTCAATTTGGGTAAAAGCATGGATTGATAACCATCTAATTTGCAGAAGGATTAGTTGCGAGTTATTAGAGGAATTTACTTTCTCAATACCTACACTGATATTTCAAAATGCTCTTATGTTTGGCGACTCTGGGATTTTAACATACCAGAACAACACACTGCATAAAGGCTCCGTGTGGGCAAGAGTGCTCTTCTGTTACAGTGTGAGAAGGAAGACAGCGGGCGTGTCAGCTTATTCATGGGAAAGAATGGATATGGTACTTTAGATTTCCCGTTCTCACTGTGCCCTTGAGGGGACGTCGTGTAGCCCCAAGGGTACAGTATCCAGTGCCCTCAATTTGAAGGCCGCCGGTCTGGGATCTGTTTCCACGGTTCCCTTTCCTTGGCCTGTGATTGGTGGAGGCCTGGCGTGCGGTGCGGTGCTGGACACGCAAGATGAAGGGAAGTCTGTTCAAGACCTCTGGGAAGTGCTTCCTTGTTCTCAGACACGGACCCGGGAAAGAGCCATCTCCTGCTTCTCTGGAGGTGGTTGTGGCTGGCCCTGTGGGGCAGCTGCAGAGACCCTTTGTTTGTCAGGGGACCTAGCCTAAGGGCAAAGTGTCCCCTTGGCACCTCGGAACAGAAAGAGCAGCAGTAGGGTCTTCCATGTTTCTGCGCCTCCTGGAACTGAGCAAGCCCAGAAACACCTGTCTCTGAACTTCTTGGTCAAGAAGGAAATGTTTCCTCATTGTTTAAGCCACTTATTTTTGGTCACTACTGTATCATCATCACCATCATCATGATAATCATCAGTCACAGCTCTGTTGAGGTGGAATTCAAGACCATACACTTTATCCATATAACGTTTACGACTCTTTGGGTTTTAGTGTAAGCACAGAGTGTGCAACCGTCCCCACAATCCAACTTAGAACGTTTTCGTCACCCAAGAAAGAGGGCCCATACCCTGCGGCAGTCGACTCCTCCTGGTTTTCTCCTCCACCCCCCACCTCCCAAGCCCTGTGCTCTGCTTTCTGTCTCTACAGATTTGCCTGTTCTGGATATTTCATATTACTGAAATAATTCACTCTGGTCGTTGATGGCTAGCTTCTTTCACTTAGCATAATGTTTTCAAGGTTCCTCCATTGTTGTGGTATGTTCCAGTACTCCATTCCTTTTTATTGTGAATAATATTCCATTGTATGGATATACCACATTTTATTTATACAGTCATCACATGATACACATTTGGGCTGTTCCCACTTTTTTCCTGCACTATTTTAAACAGTGCTGCTATAAACATTTGTGTACAAGTTTGTGTGTGAACACGTTTTTAATTCTCGTGGGTGTGTACCTAAGAGTGGAATTGCTGGTCACATGGTAACTCTATTTGTTTTTTTTTTTTTTTGAGACAGAGTCTCACTTTATTGCCCAGGCTAGAGTGAGTGCCGTGGTGTCAGCCTAGCTCACAGCAACCTCAAACTCCTGGGTTCAAGTAATCCTGCTGCCTCAGCCTCCCAAGTAGCTGGGACTACAGGCATGTAGCCACCATGCCCGGCTAATTTTTTCTATATATATTAGTTGGCCAATTAATTTCTTTCTATTTATAGTAGAGATGGGGTCTCGCTCTTGCTCAGGCTGGTCTCGAACTCCTGAGCTTAAAGGATCCGCCCACCTCAGCCTCCCAGAGAGCTAGGATTACAGGCTTGAGCCACCGCGCCCGGCCGGTAACTCTATTTGTTTAATCACATGAGGAACTGCCCAGGTGTTTTCCAAAGTGGCTACGTCATTTCACAGTGCCATCTAAAATGTATGAAGGGCCGGGCGAGGTGGCTCACGCCTGTCATCCTAGCACTCTGGGAGGCCGAGGTGGGAGGATCGCTCAAGGTCAGGAGTTCGAAACTAGCCTGAGCATTAGGGAGACCCCGTCTCTACCAAAAATAGAAAGAAACTAATTGTCCAACTAAAAACATATATACAAAAAATTAGCCGGGCATGGTGGCGAATGCCTGTAGTCCCAGCTACTCAGGAGCCTGAGGGGCAGGAGGATCGCTTGAGCCCAGGAGTCTGAGGCTGCTGTGAGCGAGGCTGATGCCACGGCACTCTAGCCCAGGCAACAGAGTGAGACTCTGTCTCAAAAAATAAATAAATAAATAAAATAAAATGTATGAAGTTTCTAGTTTTCCCACATGCTTGTGAACACTTGTCATTTTTGATTGTGGCCGTCCTAGGGGACCTAGAGCAGAATTTCATTGTGGTTTTGACTTGCATTTCCCTGATGGATAATGACATTGAGCATTGTTCCATGTGCTTAATCGGCCATTTGTGTGTCTTCTTAAATTAATTAATTAATTAATTACTTTTTTCCAGCATATTGTGGGAGTACAAATGTCAAGGTTACGTATATTGCCCTTGCTCCCCCCCTCAAGTCAGAGCTTCAAGCGTGCCCATCCCCCAGTTGGTGCGTATCTCATTCATTATGTTTGTATATACCCGTCCCCCCCACCTGCCCGACACCCGATAGATGTTATTCTTATGTGTCCACTTAGGTGCTGATCCATTAATACCAATTTGCTGGTGAGCGCACGTGGTGCTCATTTTTCCATTCTTGGGACACTTCGCTTAGTAGATTGGGTTGCAGCTCTAGCCAGGAAAACACAAGAGGTGCTAGATCACCGCTGTTTCTTAGAGCTGAATAGTGCTCCATGTTGCACATAGACCACGTTTTATTAATCCACTCATGAGGGGACTGGTGGGGAGGCAGGAGAAAGCCTCTTCCCCAAGCCCTTAGTGTGTGCCGAGCTTGCTTTTTGATGCTGGCAGGGGAGGGTGGGAACTGGGGTGGTGATGAGTTCCCTATATCAAACCCTTCAGTGGGTACAAGATTGCTTGATTTTAGGTTTTATTTTTTTATGAATGTCCAAATCTGTGTTTCCCCTGCCCTCCCAGACTTGTGTGGCCAGTTAGAAGTGTCTGGTTTGTGTTCATCTCTCCCTCATTTCTGGAGCAGGGGCTGAGACCCTGCCACATCTCCTATGCTCTGCATCCATGCCTCTTTTGGACATTAAAGGTCGATTGATGCAAAAAAAAAAAAAAAAGTGTCTGGTTTGTGTTCATCTCTCCCTCATTTCTGGAGCAGGGGCTGAGACCCTGCCACATCTCCTTGCACCAGGCTCTTTTCCAGCGATACATAACTCAAGACTAAAGCCATGCTGTCATGGAGCTCACGTTGTAATCAGAAAACAAATATATAAATGCCTGTTAGTAATAAGTGCTATCAAGAAGAGAAGACAGAGTATGAGAACAGAGAACAAGGTGTGCTGTTTTAAATAGGGTGGTCAGGAAAGGTCTCTGAGAAGGAGACACATGAGCAGAGATCTGAAGAAAAGGAGGGAGCCAGCCGCATAAGTCTCAAGAAGAAAGCACATGCAAAGGCCCCATGTAGGGGGCAGGGTTTATTTTTATTTTATTTTGAGAAATAGCAGGAGAGCCAGTGAGGCTGGAGTCAAATGCACAAATGGTACAAAAGGAGATGGGAGAGATGGCCAGGGTCCAGAAAAAAAAAAAAAAGCCTTTTTTTTAACTTTAGGAAATTTGAAACATACACAAAAGAAGAAAGAACAGTATAAAAATCCCCCACGTACCCATAACCTATCTTTAATAATCATTAGTTGGCTATAGAGCACTACTCAGCCGTAAGAAAGAACGAAATAATGTCTTTTGCAGCAACTTGGATGGGACTGGAGGCCCTCTTCTTAAGGGAAGCAGCTCAGAAATGGAAAAGCAAATGCCACCCGTTCTCATTCGGAGTGGGGCCGGGACTCAGGGGCACACAGAGGGGGACAGTGGGCATTGGAGATTCAGAACGGGGCAGGGAGGGAGGAAGGAGAAGGAAGAAAGACTGCCTGTTGGGTGCAGTGTACACTGTTTGGATGGCAGCTACACTGAAAGTCCAGACATCACCACTCTACAATTCATCCATGTGACCAGAACCACTCGTACCCCAAATCTGTTGAAATTAAAAATAAAACAACCTCATGGCCAAGCTTGTCCTATTTACTTTCCCATCAGCTGTTCACTCTCAATGGGTCATTTTAGTCATACTATGTCGTCAGTATGTTTCACCGTATGACAAGGGCTTAAAAACCATAACCACAATACTGTTGTCGTGCTGAAAACCTTGACTGTATTTCTTAATGCCATCAACTATCCTGTCAGTGTTCGAATTTTCCTGATTTTCTCATGGATTAAGCTTACATTTAGATTGTTTAAATCATGATGCAAAATACATCTCTTTTAATCTTTAAGTTCTCCCATCCTTTTTTTCCTTGCATTTTATTTGTTGAAGATACCTGCTCATTTGTCCTGTAGGATGTCCCATATTCCGGGTTTTCCTGACTGCATTTCCATGGCGTCATTTAACATGTTTTCTTGTCCTTGTTATTTTCTGTAAACTGGTAATTAGACCCTTCGTAAGATTCAAGTTCTACTTTTTTGGCAAGAATTCAACGTAGATCACAAAACTGCTCTGATCAAGGAGCGCATCGTTTTCTGTCTTTTTTGTAACGTTGGCTGATAAGCAGGGTCAGCTGTCAGTCTGGGATGTGCACTGTAGAGTTGCCCATCAGCTTCTCAGGGAGCATTGCCGGACTCCCCGATTTCATTACAGGTGGGAAAACATTGATATCCCAATTCTGTTACTGCATCTTCATTTATGACCTAGAAGCCATCTAAAAGAGAAAGCTTTCCCTCATCAAATAACTGGGCAGCCTAAGGCACAATTCAAATAGGAAAGACAGGGTAAATTCTTGGTTGATTTCCCCCCCTTTTTATTTACCAGTTTTCAGAATAACAATTTGGTTTTCTAGCGTCTACCATAAGTGATCAATGAGCTTTTCTCTTTTCACTTTTTAAAATAGTATTACAGTAGTTCCCCCTTGAGATTTTGATTTCTGTGGTTTCAGTTACCTGTGGTCAACCACAGTCTGAAAATAGGTGAGTACAGAATAAGATTTTGAGAGAGAGAGTGAGAGAGAGACACCACATTCACATGATTTTTATTACACAATGTTGTAATTACTCTATTTTATTATGAGTTGTTGTTGTTAATCTCCTTCTGTGCCTAGTTTGTAAACTAAACTTTATTATAGGCATGTATGTATAGGAAAAAACATAGTACCATTAAATATAGGGTTCAGTACTATTCGGTTTTTGGCATCCCCCAGGGAAATTGGAATGTGTCCCCCATGGGTACGGGAAACTATTGTATTATGGATTTTAACATATTTGAGATGTATCAATTCATTGCAAGGAATATTCCTTTTGCTGCTCAGTTTGTTGCATTTTTGGATGGATAGTGGAAACCCCTTTTTGTTTGCCGTTGGGTCCTTTACACATGACCGCAGTAGACTCTGACAAGAGTCCTTGATTTCTAGAATAAAATGCTGTCCGTCTTCATCGTACACTTCCTGCCCTAGTCCTAGGTTCGGCCAGTTTTTCAATGAGCTCCAATTCCTTTCAGTAGGGAATGGTATTCAAAGACCAAAATCTAGGTACCTATCATTGATTATTGTTACTAGATTGGTCATTGTTTCTTGGCTTTTTCAGTGGACAGATGTAGGAAATACATATTTCTTTTTAAAGAGAAAATAATACATGGGTTTGTACTTATATTTGCATTTCAAATTTAGGATAATTTTGTTTTTAATGTCTTTTATTCTGAAAAGCTTATTTCCTGATGGCTCTAATATCATTACATATACACACTGTGCTACTACATATCCGCGATAATTTCAGATGAGCAAAACCAATATTGAATTTAGCAATATGATTACTGTGGAAATAGTTAAAAATTTTTTTTGACAGTATTTTTTTTTGAATGTACTCCCTCCACCTAAGAATAGATAGTCAAATTTCTGTGTTTCAAGGTCACTTGAGATGATTTTTCCCTGTGTGATTGAGTACATTGTCAGACTTCTGGATTGGATGGGTAAGAAGTGGTGTCTCAGCATAGTTTTAATTGCATTTCTGTGTTCATATATTTAAGGGCCATTGGCATTTCTCTTATGCACTGTCCCTTCTCACGTCTTATCATTATTGGTCTTTTTCTTCTCTATTTTTAGAAAAGTTTCAATCACTTATACCTGGTCTTTTTGTTATTTACAGCTGAAGATACCCTGATAAGTCAAAGCCATCAACTTGCAGCCTAAAGAATCAATAGTGGAATTAAAAGTCAGATAGCATCGGCCAGTGACGACAGAGCTTTTAGCAGCAGTTTTGAATATTTGGAAGACCTTTTCCCCTGTCCCCTGAAGATCACATAATAGAAAAATAGCCCGTTGTCCAGACTTATTACAAACAAATTGAAATAAAATAGGAGGAAATAGAAATTGGATACAGCTCTTCAAACTTTGCTGTTTCAAAATTTCAAAATTGTCATGTTGACAACATGTAACAAATTCCAGTGCAGGTCACAAACTTGAAGCTCAGAATCAGCTGACTCTAAAGCTGGACTTCTTGCTGTTCAAGTAATTGTGAGTGTATGTACGGACAGAGCTTATGTGTAAAGGAATAATACTCTAGCGAAACGTTCAGATAGTGCATCTTTGACCATGCAAGAGGCATGAGCCGTCAAGTTCCAAATTGAAAGGAGGCTGTTTCACTTGGAGTAGAGAACATTTAAATAGAAGTCTAACAGTTTCTAATACAGAACTAATGCTATGCAGAAAGATCTGAACACCTTTGAATCTAGAGTCATTTGGTTGTTCAAGACTACTAGGAAGGTAAAAAGCATTGTTTTGAAAGTATACCAAAATTGAGGCTATATTTTCTATTGAAATTTTTTTTCCCCTTCGGAACCTGACTTACAAACTACCGTGGTCACCAGCCAGATCTGGTTAAGTGCAAAACTGGGCTTTGTGGGCTAAAAAGTCCTCTGTCGCTTTTTAACTTCATTTTTGACTTTGGCTACCGCTGTTCCCATAGCCTCCAAACCATTAACTCCTCTGAGCTCAGGATCATTGCAGCTATAAATCCACACTATTTCTAAAGTGCAGCTGTGTGCTGTGAGAAATGATTTTCCCATTGTCATTAAGAGAACAAATGCCACAGGATTTTTTTCCCTGGAAGTCGACAACTGAAGAAAAGCATTAACCCCCCCCAGTTGATATAGAGTCTGTCGCTGCGCAGAATGGTCTCTCTCATCTGTGTGTGCATTAACTGAGCATAATTCTCAAATGCAAAACTTCCAAGAGGAGCATAATTTTAAAAATGGCAAGATTATAATTATGTGCAGCATAAAGGATAAATTTGTGGTTTATAAATCATGGATATTAATATTCAGCAGGAGCCCAATTCACAGTAAAACTTGAAATAACTACATTGTTAAAAATAATTGAATTTGGGTTTTAGAAGACATTTTTAGCAGTTAAGGATTATTTTTGTGGGGAGGGCTTTTGGCCCTCTGGGGTTTAAATTTGCATTTAGGTGGGCTTATTTTCATTGCTCTTTGAAGCCCTGGCATGCATTTAAATTAGTTTAGGCTTGTTTTCCTCATCCCTACCACCTGCCACTCTCCCACCTAATCTATCAGAAAATCTCGGTTATTTAGCTTTTTGTAAATCTCTGAATCTCTCCTTCCCACTGTTTCTATTGCCGCTTGCTTGGCTAATGCCCCCATTGCTTTTCCTAAATTTCTATAGCGACCTCTAACATGCCCCTCTTCCTCCTGTCTTGTACCCTGTGGAGAGAGAGAGCTAGTTGATAGGAGACTCTCTCTTTACCCTTTGCTAAATCTCCCGTGTGTCACCTGGCGTCTGCAGACCTGGGCCCTGCTGGGTCTGGGGGCCTTGGCTGCTCCAGGGTGAGTGGAGGCCCAGATGTGTTTTTCCCTGGAGCACCGCGGAGCTTTTTCAGTGGGCCTTGGTTGTTGCTGATTTTCAAAATGACACTGCTTTCAAACAGATACATTTTTAAAGATCAAAAATGCTTTAATTTGGGGACCCTGAAGTGTGGGTGGCTTGAGGTAAGGACTTCTGTGGCTGATATTTTTGGGGCTGTGGGCTCTTCATAGTCCCTCCATATTTTTGTGGTGAGAAGCATAGAGTGGTGGAAAAAGGGACTCTTGGGTGGACCTGATTCAAATCCCACCCTACTGTTCTCTCTCTCTTTTTTTTTTTTAGTGACACAGAGTCTCACTCTGTTGCCCAGGCTAGAGTGAGTGCCATGGCGTCAGCCTCGCTCACAGCAACCTCAGACTCCTGGGCTCAAGCGATCCTCCTGCCTCAGCCTCCTGAGTAGCTGGGACGACAGGCATGGGCCACTATGCCCCGCTAATTTTTTCGATATATTTTTAGTTGGCCAATTAATTTCTTTCTATTTTTAGTAGAGACGGGGTCTCACTCTTGCTCAGGCTGGTTTCTAATTCCTGACCTTGAGTGATCCTCCCGCCTCGGCCTCCCAGAGTGGTAGGATTACAGGCGTGAGCCACGGCGCCCGGCCCCTACTGCTCTCTTATGAAGTCATTGTATGCATGTCATTTAACCTAGGCGAACCTCAGGTCCCTGTGCTTAGGCTAGACTACGGGGAGGACTGGCATGATGTAGACATTGTTTGTTAAGGACAGTGGTGCTGTTCTTTGAGCTTTTCAGTGGCCCTGGGGGGACCTCAGAGGGTTTCAAGGACATCACAGGACAGGAGATCTGTAAGGAGTGTCTTTCCTTGGAGTAAAGCTTGGCACGTTTGCCATCCCCAGATACGTGGGTGGAGCAGGGGTTGAGAGGTATCTGCAGGCTCCAGAGTAGCTCCTGCAGAGCACACCAAGCTAGCAGAGGCCCTTTCTTTTGTAGAACCCATGTGGCCTGTGGGTAGAGCTGCGAATCTCAGGAGGGCAGTTTAGTAGGAGTGATGGTTTGAGAAAGAGGAGAAAACTCAGCAGGCGTTAACCTTGCCTTTTTGTGCAGCGTGGTGTCCACAAAAGGTCACAGTGTAGGTGTGTATGATTTTCACTGAAAGTCACTGTCCGACAACGTGGCTCACCCCAGCAAGACTCGGAACCCAGACCTGTA
Organism: Mirza zaza; assembly: GCA_008750895.1. NCBI lineage: Eukaryota > Metazoa > Chordata > Mammalia > Primates > Cheirogaleidae > Mirza > Mirza zaza. The sequence continues at coordinate 37,558 of VSMD01043681.1, forward strand.
GTCACTTTCCTGCCTTCATCTGGGAGCGGCCAATGGGCGGGGTGGCCTCTAACCAGAATAATTAGATATACATGGAGGAGCATTCAGATATGATGAAGTTATTTCAAAATGGAAAAATACCACCAGTATCAGCTTAAAACTCAAATGCCTGTGCAGGAGCCATGAAAAAATAAACATTGCAGTAATAGAAAGGAGTTAACCAGGGTTTCTGGAGCTAAGATAGAAAGTGCTAAAGATAAATTGAAGTGACTCTATTTTTACAGCTGCTGTGACTAAGGCATGTTGCTTATACTGAAAAATAAAAACAATATTCATACTACTATGACAACCGGTTCTATGTAATATCTATTCGCATGAAAACCTTATTAAGATTTCAGAAGAGCAGAAGATTAAGTTACTAGGATTAAAATTATTTTTATCTGAATAAGAATTACAGGTATTTAAAATCTGAACTACCCTGATCTGATATATCTGACCAGATGCTCTCCAACTTTTTATTTTTATTTTTTTGTAAGGAACCATCTGCTGTGAGTGGAGGTGCCTGTTAACTTTTCCAGCAGAAAAAGAAATTAGCATTTGAAGACACAAAGCCAGTGAATTGTGGAAGAACACAGGAAGACAGAATTAAAAAATCCTCTGACACCCCAAGGACCAGCTTAAAAGTGTTCTATTTAGAGAAATTCTGTTTGCATCTATTTTCAGTTATTTCTGTTAAGCAGTTATTTCTGTTAGCAGCAATTTCAGAAGTATGTTTTAATAGGCTCTGTATTATGTTGCACTTGGTGAGAAGGAGCTCTGGGTCACAACTCAACTGTCTATGAAGCTCACCCTCTTCCCTTCCCACTTTGGCCAAGTCTTGAGGATCGGTCTGAGGTATCACAACAGGCCACCTGGGAACCACTGTGCACTTAGAAATGTAACATCAGTGTGAAAAGAGTAGGTAAAATTATTTATGGATAACCAAGTAGTTTTTTTGCAACCATTAAACTGAAATTAGAAGAGCATGTGGTAGTCCATCTATACTATCTGGATATTTCTGAAGAACTCTGGGTCACACAGCATCTCTTACACTAGGGAAAAGATGAAAGGGTGAGGTCAGTGGATTTGGGATAAATTTCTAAAAATGAAAATGTTGGCAATGCTTTAATTCAAATGTTTGTGGTTGTTTGAACAGCATTGCTTTTTTTCTGAGGCAAACTGAATTAAAACCATAGGCAATATCTTTTTTCCTCTACATTGTATTAAGTGTGTTTTTGAATCTTTAGCTTAAAAAGTTATAAAACTAGAATTTTTCTGACTTTTATCTATAATAGAATGTTAACCATGAGGAGTTTTCTACTATACACTATGTCATAGAAACTCTCCTTTCTTGGTGAAAATATGGCTGAGTTGGGAGCTGACTTTGCATTAAGAAAAAACGTATAATTAATCATGGCATAGTGGGAGCTTAACCTACTGAAACATCATTTTCAAAGACTTTAGCAGAACCTGTTTGTAGACTGGCAGTGATTATTTAATTCACTCTAACGTGCCAGTGAGTTGTGCCTTACACTCTGGAGCCGTAGGATCTGAGTTCAGACCCTGGCTCTTACATTAAGTAGCTGTTAGACGCCGGGCAAGGCAAACTCTTATGTCTTGATTTCCTCATCTGTAGAATGGAGGTAATAATCGTGCTTGGCTCATGGGGGGAGTTGTGAGGAATCAAGTGCATTAATATATAGTGTTTGGCACAGAACAAGCACTCAATACATTATTAATTCATAGCCTCCTTGGCATTAATATATGGCCTTGAAAGAAATGAGACTAAATTGAAAATATTCTGTAACCTAGATTATTCATTAATTCTTTTTGAAGATATCATTTATTACTTAAATGTTAATGTCTGTGCCTTACTCACCAATTAATGTGAAATTACAGGCTTAAGCTCAAGCAATAAATAATAGCTACTATTAATTTTCTTCATATTTTTAAATTAAAAACTTTAATTGTGAGCAGATATTATTTCTTAAAATCTTCCTAAAGCCTTTTTATTTTTTTTGAGACGGAGTCTCGCTCTGTTGCCCGGGCTACAGTGAGTGCCGTGGCGTCAGCCTCGCTCACAGCAACCTCCAACTCCTGGGCTCAAGCGATTCAAAGTGTTTGTAAATGAATTTTTTTTATAGTTACCTAAGGTAGAAAATTGAAAGTTTCTATCTAGAAAAAATTTTCAAAGAGGTGAGAATTTTGGGAACTGATATTCTTGGACAAAATTATGACCCAAGTTCTACTAGCATTTCATATTTGCATAGTGTTTTCAGTCTATAATATGCTTTCGTATTTGTTATAGAAAGATGGGTAAGACAGCAGAGTGGCGGGAAGAAAGAATATTGACCTGATGTTCTGACAGAACAGGAAGAACACTAAATAAGGGTTCTATAACAAGAATAAAGCAGCTGGGCGTGCTAGCTCACGCCTGTCATCCCAGCACTCTGGGAGGCCGAGGCGGGCGGATTGCTCTAGGTCAGAAGTTCAAACCCAGCCTGAGCAAGAGCGAGACCCCGTCTCTACTATAAATAGAAAGAAATTAATTGGCCAACTAATATATATAGAAAAAATTAGCCGGGCATGGTGGCGCATGCCTGTAGTCCCAGCTACTTGGGAGGAGGCTGAGGCAGGAGGATCGCTTGAGCCCAGGAGTTGGAGGTTGCTGTGAGCGAGGCTGACGCCATGGCACTCACTCTAGCCCGGGCGACAAAGCGAGACTCTGTCTCAAAAAACAAAACAAAACAAAACAAGAATAAAGCAAGTGTACATGGAGGCAGGTACTGGCAGAGTTCAGGGTGCAGTCTTTCATCCTGGTAGTATCCATTGGCTCATCCACTCAGCAAAATATTCATTGAGGCTCTCAAAATACCAAATAAAACCACTCCCCCTACATACCCCCAAATTAGACTGCAGTGGTTCTACCAAGACCCAAAATGAAAGATTTATATCAATACCATTTTCCAGTTTGGCGCACTTCCAAAATGTTGAACTTCTTTGGTCAAGGTTTAAGATGGTTTTTCAAAAGAAGAAAAAGTCAAGAAAAATTTGGACAACTTTTTTTTGGTGTCTAAAGTGTCAAACATACTTCCTTAGAGACTTCTCAGACACGAATGCGTTTCCCAAGGACTGCCGGAAGCACTTGTACAGAAGAAACAGAGCACAGAACGCATCCCTGTTGCCAGTCCTCACCTGAGTCCTTGAGAGCTCACTCTGGAGCTCGTGCCCAGAATCTGTCAGACGCGTTGTAACCAGAGTGCTAATGGCTCCGCTCTCTCCTTATCAAAGTGTCACTTCATACTGAATGGATGAACTCTAAGTACCCGCGTGCTAATTGGATTTATTCCTTACATGTTGGCTGTGATCACTGTCACGCTGAGTACGGACTTCACGGAATGACTCTACAGAGTCACCTGACTTCTCCGAGTTAGGGTGGCATGAGGGGACCACCTTTCACAGGAGTATTTTAACTTCCAGATAAATAGTGTTAGTAAAAACCAAGTTAGTTAAAGTAAAAACCAAGAGTTAAAGAAAACCCGAGAAGTCAAAGAATGTGTGCAAGGCAAATCTGTAAAGTAGGTGAGGGTGCTGTAAAGGTTTTATTGCCTTGAGGTCGAGGCTAGTGCGCTGCTGTGGGTTTCTCTCTCTCCGTCACACGCGTCACGGTTTCCTGCGGAGTGAATGCGTGCACTGGCCCCTGTTTCAGATACCAGCAGAGAGGAAAAAGGATGACATTGCTTCATCTAAAGGAGAAATAAGACCAGAAGTTGAACACCAAGAAACGTTTTTATTCTTCAGACTGAGTGAGAGCGCATCTAGGTTTGGCATCCCATTCGTCTGACAGCAAAGCGCGTTTGGGAACCGTGCAGTGAGTGTGTGGCTTCCCGTCCACATCTGGGACACGCCGGCGTCCACTCTGCTCACTCGGGGCACGGACAGAGGCAGCAGCTCGCTGGCTCTAACAGACTGCCCGTCTGCCTTGCCCCACCACACACGGAAAGGCACATACTGTGTTTCCCCGAAAATAAGCCCTACCCATGACATAAGCCCCGGCAGGATGTCTAAGCACATGAGCAATAGAAGCCCTACCCCGAAAGCAGCCCTAGTGGTGGGCATGGCTATGAAAATCAGCCCTGGTGATGGGCGTGGCTATGAAAATCAGCCCTGGTGATGGGCGTGGCTATGAAAATCAGCCCTGGTGATGGGCGTGGCTATGAAAATCAGCCCTAGTGGTGGGCGTGGCTATGAAAATCAGCCCTAGTGACAGGCGTGGCTGCGCAGCGCATCTGCACAACCCGTGCGTGTTGTCAGGGAGCGGGAAAGAACACAAGCAGCCCTTCTCATCCGCCCCATCATGACAGCTGCTATACCAGAGGTGACCGAGAGGTGCGGGCAGCCCCACCAACAAGGTCGGCTCCCCTGTCAGGTCCTGGCCATCCTGTGCGTGCCGCAAGCTGAGGCTTTGAGGGGAAAATAGCACGTCCCCTGAAAATAAGCCCTAGGGTGTCTTCTTGAGGAAAAACAAATATAAGACCCTGTCTTACTTTCGGGGGAACACGGTAGGAGTGTGTTGTCCCACAGACGTGGCTTCAGGGCCGCTCTGAGGAGAGCCACTGAGCCCAGCTTCCAGAGCAGGAAGGGACTGGGATTTAGGCCTTTGATATCATCCTCAGTAGCCACTGACTGGCGGATACACTGCCAGCATTGGAAGAAGACATTTATTAAATCATTTTAATCACTAAAACATTAGAAATTCTTAGTAATTATGTTTTTTCAGTTTTTAAAAATATACCTGGAGTATCAAAAACTGGAAGTGGTTCAGTTTTCTCGTGCCCCGTGAGAGGTCATTATTTTCTTCTTTTGGAGATGGGGTCTGCCTGTGTCGCCCAGGCTGGACTGCAGTGTGGTGGTCACGGCCCGCCGTGACCTTGAACTCCTGGCTCCGGTGCTCCCGCTAGAGGTCGTCCTCCACAAGTGTCTGCCTAGGTCTTCACGGTGTGTTCCGTGTTCAGGGCTGCCCTTCCTAGGTCTTCACGGTGTGTTCCGTGTTCAGGGCTGGGCAGGGCGGGGAGAGGGCTGTGGGGCCAGCAGGGAGAGAGGCCCTCGAGACAGAGGTGCATTTATGACGGGTTGTATGTTAGGGTTCTCCGTGGTCCGAATGCCTGTGTCACCCAGAGTTCACGCCTGGAAATCCCGTCCCCTAGAGTGGTGGCGTTGGAAGGGGGTGTTTGGGGGGTGACGAGATGACGAGGGAAGCACCCTCATGGGTGGACCGGCGCCCTCACCCAGAAGGCCTGGAGAACGGCTCGCCCGGCCGCCGTGCGGGACACAGTGGGAAGTTGCCGTGTGGGGGGCCGCGGGCCCTCACCGGACATCGAGTCGGCTGGGAACTGGATGTTGGCCTTCTGACCTCCAGAACTGTGAGAAATACATTTCGGTTTCCTAGAAGCCACCCAGTCTGAGATATTTTGCTACGCAGCATCCTGAAGGTCTGAGACACAGCTCTCCGCCGCAGCTTTGCAGGCCGGCAGTGCCGGCGGAACTGAGCTCTGTGCCTAACTGGGCCAGACAGCAGCCCTTCCTGCTGTCGGCGTGGGTGGGGACCGGCCCGAGGGAGCACCCCCTCTCGGAGAGCTGCCTCCTGCACGTTTAAGCTCATTCGCCCAGTGCTCAGCTGTTAACAGGGCCTCTCAAATCACCGGGGAACTGTGCCTGTTTCATTTGACGTTTTACTGTGACTTCTTCCAGGAATGTTTGTGGCAACTTCGACAGTAAACACAAGGGAAAAAAATAGGTGTTTAGAAAATAAACCTGAACAAAACCCCCTTGAGGCTGCTGCTAATTTCACAGGAGCCGAGAGACCACCAGCCTCCCCGCAGCTCCGTTGGCCGTTACGCTGTTGACAGGTTTGCTCCATAATGTGCGAATCATTTATTTGAAGAATATTTAGTGTAAACCTATCAAAGGGCCAGAGACAGTGAAGTCAGGGCACACAGCCTTGGCAGACATGCAGGGAAGAGGGAGATCTGATACCACCCAAGGAGAGTTTTCTTCCTTGCAACTCCTGGGGCACAGCCACGGCTGATCCTACCCGTACAGACTCAGACCACTGTCTGTACTCAAGTAAATAAATTGGTCTGATCTTGCTAGCAAGATTAAGTGGCTCATCATATGCATGCTTTTGCTCACTTTTGTGTTGCTTGTTAATTTATTCTACTGTACATTCTTTTGGCAGAGAAGAAAAGCAGGTATACATTTGTTTATTCGTGAAGTCAGTTCAGCAGAAATTTATTACATAGCTGGATGTCTATTCTGCTAGGTGCTGATGGCTTAGAAATGAAAGGCCAAATGCTTGTCTTCAAGGAACTTGCAGTCCTTGTAGAGGATCTTCTAACTGCACAGGGAGAAGGCAAATATTGATACTTAATATTGGCCGGGCGCGGTGGCTCACGCCTGTAATCCCAGCACTCTGGAAGGCCGAGGCGGGTGGATCGCTCGAGGTCAGGAGTTTGAAACCAGCCTGAGTGAGACCCCGTCTCTCCTAAAAATAGAAAGAAATTAATTGATCAACTAAAAATATATATACAAAATATTAGCCGGGCATGGTGGCGCATGCCTGTAGTCCCAGCTACTTGGGAGGCTGAGGCAGGAGGATTGCTTGAGCCCAGGAGTTGGAGGTTGCTGTGAGCGAGGCTGACGCCATGGCACTCACTCTAGCCTGGGCAACAGAGTGAGATTCTGTCTCAAAAAAAAAAAAAAAAAAAAAAAAACCTTAATATTTTTATAATAATACATTAAAGCAATAAGCCTTATTTTAGAATTGTACCTTAATTCTATATTTCAGGACCTGCAACTTTTTCTATTAAGATCATGGAAAGCTTTATATTGTCATAATTTTATAATAAGACTGGGCTACTCCTGACTCTCAGAAAAGGTGTTCAGCCTAACCTTGCTTCATAACCTTGCTTCTTCCACTGATTGTTTTTCTGGTTTAGATTGATCATATTCATTTGTTTTCTCAGCAGTGGTTTGATTTCCTTTCCAGGTTTTCTTTACTTTAGATCCAAATTGTGTAGGAAACCTGCCGTTTTCCCAATTCCTCCTCCTGGCCTCTGGGGGCTCCCTGTGGAGCTTCCACCAGCCTGAAAGAGTCCTTACCTGTGTCGGAAGCCGGCAGTTGGGCGCGGCTTGGCATGGTCCTCTGAGGAGGAACGTGTGACGGGAGTGCTTGCCTTCCACATCTGCGCTGGTCGATTTTACCTGACGTGATATATCTGCATACGGGCATGTTATGTTCATCCACAACCCTCATTTTGGAGGAGGCAAGAGGGATGGGGTGGTTGGCGGGTATCAGGAGGTTCTAGAAAGTGGATTACTCAAAGCACTCTAGCTATGCTTTTTTGTTCCCTCTCTCTTTTTTTTTTATTTCGGCATATTATGGGGGTACAGATTTTAAGGTTTCAATAAATGCCCTTTCCCCCCCTCCCCCCACAAGTCTGAGTTTCCAGCATGACCATCCCCCAGACGGTGCACATCTCACTCATCATGTATGTCTATACCCGCCCCCCTCCCGCCTCCCCCCTGCCCAATACCCTATTACTGTAGTACCTATGTGTCCACTTAGGTGCTGCTCAGTTAATACCAGTTTGTTGGTGAGTGCATGTGGTGCTTGTTTTTCCATTCTTGGGATACTTCACTTAGTAGTATGGGTTCCAGCTCTAACCAGGAAAATATAAGATGTGCTATATCACCGTTGTTTCTTAGAGCTGCATAGTACTCCATGGTATATATATACCACATTTTATTAATCCATTCTTGGATTGATGGGCACTTGGGCTGTTTCCACAGCCTTGCAATTATGAATTGTGCTGCTATAAACATTCCAGTGGAGGTGTCTGTTTTGTAGAGTGTCATTGGATCTTTTGGGTAGATGCCCAGTAATGGGATTGCTGGATCAAATGGTAGATCCACTTGTATCACTTTAAGGTATCTCCATATTGCTTTCCACAGAGGATGAACTAGTTTGCAGTCCCACCAGCAGTGTAGGAGTGTTCCTCTCTCTCCGCATCCACGCCAGCATGTATTGTTTGGGGACTTTTTGATAAAGGCCATTCTCACTGGAGTTAAGTGATATCTCATTGTGGTTTTGACTTGCATTTCCCCGATGATTAGAGATGTTGAGCATTTTTTCATATGTTTGTTGGCCATTCTTCTGTCTTCTTTAGAAAAGTTTCTGTTCAAGCCCTTTGCCCAAGGAGCTCTTTATTTTTCTTCATTCCTGCCCATCCCACCCATACCTATAGAATTATACTATCTCTTTTGATAGTGAGGAATGTGTTTGCTTCTTTATGATTACGGGGAATCATGTAGTCTGCTGGGAGGAATGACTCTGGTGTTAAAAATGCCTGTGCTAACTCTTCGTAACAAAAGCAAGCGTAGGCAGAAGCCAAAATGCTCAACATTCCTGAAACCTCAGCTTGTGCCGCTCGGAGAGGAAGATGACAGGTTAGTGCTAGGAAGGCGTGTGTGTCCCCGAGCTGCTTCACGGAGCAGAGAACGCTGGAGCGTTTTGGCGTCGTGCCAGGCAGCCCAGTGGCGTCGAGTGGCAAGTGGCACAGATTCAAGTGGGAAGGAAAAAAGAAGTCAATTATTAATTGCTCATCCAAGCATGTACCTGCAAGAATGGGAAAGTCTGGAATTGTTTTGCTAGCATTAAGTAGAATTTTAAATCGAGGACTATTTAATAACTTCTGCGCAGATTTAAGTAGTTGCAGATAAATAGAAACCTGGGACCGTCTCATGGGGATAGTTTGTTTTATTAAATGAACTCACTAAACGGGCTATTAAAACTCTGCTTTATGTCAGTGCGGCCCCAAATTTAGCCTGTAAACGTTAAAGTTGGGTGCTCTCTCTCTCTCTCTCTCTGTGTGGTTGGGGTCTGTACGGCCGGCGTCCTGTCAGAGCCGGTTTGTGTTTTTCGGCAGGTTCGCCAGGTCTCCCACCGTAAGGGTTTTTGCACAGACCACAGCCCCGAGGAGCATGCAGGAGCCAGGAAGGGGCAGCCGGTAATTACTGGCTTTTACTGCAGCTTTGGCTGGGAACATAACCACATTCCTATTTCAGCTGAGAATGAGATTAGTGTTTATATAAGAAATCAGGTCTTTGGTGGTCTATAATAGGCCCTTTCTTAAAACAAAGAGCAAAAGCAAAAAGTGATCCCTGGCGCTGTAAGCAGTAGCACCGGGAGTTCGGAGCTTTCAGGCCAGCAGTGCGGCTCTCTTCGTGGCTCATGGCTGATGGTTATGGGATGAATGCACGAATGATGATCTCAATTTAAATATTACAGAACGACACTCACTTTTTCTTACTGAGCCAAGAAGACACATAACTACTGTGTTTCCCCGAAAATAAGACCTACCCATAAAATGAGCCCCAGCAGGATGTCTGAGCACGTGCACAATAGAAGCCCTACCCCCAAAATCAGCCCTAGTGATGGGCATGGCTATGAAAATCAGCCCTAGTGATGGGCATGGCTATGAAAATCAGCCCTAGTGATGGGCGTGACTATGAAAATCAGCCCTAGTGGTGGGCGTGGCTATGAAAATCAGCCCTGGTGATGGGCGTGACTATGAAAATCAGCCCTAGTGGTGGGCGTGGCTATGAAAATCAGCCCTAGTGATGGGCGTGGCTATGAAAATCAGCCCTAGTGGTGGGCGTGGCCATGAAAATCAGCCCTAGTGGTGGGCGTGGCTATGAAAATCAGCCCTAGTGATGGGCGTGGCTATGAAAATCAGCTCTAGTGGTGGGTGTGGCTATGAAAATCAGCCCTAGTTGTGGGCGTGGCTATGAAAATCAGCCCTAGTGGTGGGCGTGGCTATGAAAATCAGCCCTAGTGATGGGCGTGGCTGTGAAAATCAGCTCTAGTGGTGGGCGTGGCTATGAAAATCAGCCCTAGTGGTGGGCGTGGCTATGAAAATGAGCCCTAGTGACGGGCGTGGCTGCGCAGCGCATCTGCACAACCCATGCGTGTGGTCGCGGAGCGGGAAAGAACACGAGCAGCCCTTCTCATCCGCCCCGTGAGAGCTCTAGTGCTCGACAGGAGAGATCAGGGCCGGCGGCTCTAAAGGAAACAGAGTCGCAAGACATTCAGGATGGGATTCAGGGTCTGGAGGGTGAGGATGATGTTCCAGAAGAAGACGACTGCACTGTATTTGAATCAATGCAGATGGTTTTACCGCACTTAAAAAAAAATAACACATCCCCTGAAAATCAGCCCTAGGGTGTGTTCTTGAGGAAAAACAAATATAGGGCCCTGTCTTATTTTGGGGGAAACACGGTGGAGGAGAAGGAGTGTTGGGAGACGCAGGCGAGAGGAGTAGTCATAGGTTCACTTGGGCTATTTGGGGGGCAGGAGGGATGGGCGGAGAGTGGACACAGAGATTTGCCTGGAACAGAGGGAGGAACGTCCTTGCTACTGAGAAGTGACAGAAGAAGAGATGGCGGTAGGTTCAGATGGGTTTGGGTGGTTCTCACATGGTGGTGGAGAATTTGTAGAGCGTTGTTGAGTTTGGGAAGAGCCACTTACTGGCATGCGAGGGTTTCTAGTTTGGTCTGGCCCAGCCTGGGAGATACTGGGAGCTGGCACGGAAGGAAGGTGCTGTGTTTGCAAGTTTAGATTTGGACGGGTCTGCTGGCCCTGCACCTCGCTTGCCCTGTCTAGCCCCCCGATTTCTGACTTCTCAGCCCTCCGTTTATTCGTCAACTGAAGGCCCTCCAGTCCGGTGCGTGATCAACTTCTCTGCCGTCTGAGCCTCGGTTCTACCTCCAGGCCATAGCTCCTGTCTCTCCACAGCTCAGCAGTTGTGCAGGTGGGTTTCTGTCTCTTCTTTCTGGCCTTGAACAGGCAGCCCTCCCTGTTTTACCTCCTGAGCTGACTCAGACCAGGGCGAGTAAAAGGGTCAGCGGCCCAGTCCGGAGTCCAGCTGAGATGTGACACCGCCGATCTAAGTGAAGGCCATCGCGGGGGTGCGTGAGGTTTGTCGGGTTCCGTGCCGCAGCCGTGGGAGGCCTGAGCGTGGGTTGGTGCAGAGCTAGCGGCTTCTGGGAGCCGCGCTGCAGGAGGCCCGGGCGGGGGATAGCGGTGTCTGCAGGGAGGTCACCGAGGCCCTATCCCGGGGGGCGCGGCTGGTACGGAGGGACGCTAGCAACGGGCGGGCTGACAGACTGAAAGCGGCAGAGGCTCGGATGCCCAAGGTCCTGGTAAGGCCCCAGAGAGTGGATCTCAGCCCCGTTTTATGTTTGCGTAGACCACCCTACCCCAGCTCACTCTCTCACCTTTCTTAAAACCACGGTATACACTGAGGGCCCACGGCAAGTCAGAAGTTTGAGTTAAATGACACGAAAGATTCTTGCAAGGCCCTTATGCTTTTATACTCTAAACGGAGAAAGAAAGGATGAAATTAAGTGATCGTGTGGTCGGTGATGACAGCAGAAACACAAGTGAGGCCAGAGTCTGGGTTGATGCAGAGTTATCGGCTTTCGGGGAGCTAGGTTCAGATTTGCCCTGCGCCGGCCGCTCGGCTTTCTTTCTATTTTTTAACCTTGCTCGTCTTGCTCGTGCATTTTCAGTATTTGACCTGGGGGATTCCTGAACTGTGCCTCTGGGAGGGTGTGGTATTTGCTGACATGCTGATGCAAGTATTTGAGTCTGTTCTTTCTTTTTTAATGAAGTGTTTTACGATTCCTTTCCTGAGACGTAATGAACCCGAAGTCAGGATTCCATCGTAGGGGTTTATGGAGCGAGGGCTATTTGACAGGTTCCTGCAGGACATACCTAACAAGACTGTTTTTTAATTGGTCATGTTGGGCGCGTGTTGCAGTGTGTGTTCTGAGCTCTCGGAAGCTACCGGAAGCCTTAGGGCTGGCACCCCTTTGTAGGTGCCTCGGAACCCCCTCTTGGCTGGGGGGGACCCTGGCCGTGCAGGTTTTTCCTTCATCTGCTACCCATCTACTCGGGTTTATTTCCCTGTCACTTGTCCCTCCTCGTGCCAGTGGGATGTCACTGTGGCTTCTAAGTGCTGAGCCTGTAATCACATCATTTTTGCTTGTAGGATTAGTTTTGGTCTCTGGGAAGCCGTTGATCCATTCCTTGGCAATGAGAGAAGAAAAATGGAGAGCCTGAGAAACTCAAAAGAAAATTACTTTTCTCCTCGCTTTGTCCTGCCTGGGTCACTTCTTTCATGGTAGATAACTCCAGGGGGGTTTTTGCGGGACGTGTTCCGCGCTTTAAATCCAACTGATTCGAGCTCCCAGGTGACCGGGATGTGTGGAGTGTGATTTATCAATTACAGTATCATATTAATAAATACCATTTTAATATCCTAAGTGTGGTTTTAGGTGCTTCGTATGCAGTATCTCATTTAATTTCTAAAACAGCCCATATGCAAGAGGTGCTGTTACTATTCCCACTTTGCAGACGAGGCATCTGAGGTTTAGATTAAACCACGTATTGGCAGTTGTTTAGCTGAGTGATACAGGTGAGCTTTGAACGAAGTTGTTTTGCCGTCTGCGATGTGATGGGGCTGGCTGTATATTTGAGATGTACGGTAACAAACCCTACTGTGTAAGCAGGACGAGAACCAACAACTTCCCACTACTTTCAGATTTTAAAAAATCTCGATCTACCTTGCTGCTGCCTTTCCGAAGTGGCGTTTATTAATATTTCTAAAACTCTTGCTATTGTAGGCAGTCTTTCTCTGGCATTCCTGCTTATTTCCTTCTATTTTTTTCCTACTTTTTCTCTTTAAGCTTTCTCTTTTTCCTGCTTTTGTGTTCCCTCTGCTTTCAAAAACTCTCCCAGTATATCTTTCTAGCAGAGTTTCAGGTGTGTGCATGAATTATTTATTATTGCTGGCCTGCGTTCCTGCAGTGGATTTGCGGAGGGCTTTCCCACAGG